>JAYJMJ010227966.1:0-15572 GCA_036873875.1 Laminaria ephemera
GACCACTTTAGGACCTCAAGAACATAATCCTGGAACAGCCACATACTATATGAGGTCCGCAAGGACCGTTCTAGGGACCTATCTTCATATCTATAGCTAGATACGAACATCACTCCATAACACCTGGTGTATAATACCAGGTATATATAGTAGTTGTTGTGTTATTTTGGTCTAGCTACCTTGAAGGTTAAGTCCTCGTCCAATCGCCCCCCCCCATCTAAAACCAGGGGAACACATGCCTCGATTTCACTTCTGTAAAAATAGTATTTTTTGGCGTTGATTTTTCTATCAAGGTAATGCTTAGAGACCCTCAATTTTCCTCCAAACATGGGGTATATGCAAGCTCGATTTTCCTTCCAAACCAAGGCAAATTTTAGCTAGCTCTGTTTTTCCTTTCGAAACGGCCGTAAGGTTTCCCCATACGTTCAGCGAATTTTCATCTGGAACCGTTCTGAACTAGCTCTCGATTTTGCCTGCGACATCCGGTAAATTCATACTCAATTTCTCCTTCAAAACCAAGGTAATTAGTCTTTGCATTTCGCCTCTATCTATTTATCCCCCTAAAAACAGCTTATAATGTCGATGGTATACTGGTTATATTGACTTCATTTGTTTCCAGTGGTAGAAATTGTACAATACATCGTCAAATCCAAAACGTATTTTTCTCCGACGTCAAAACACTACGTACAATTGGACAAACTCGTCACAACTGTTTTTCTTGCCAAACGAATTTCACAAGCTTTTGCACAATGCTCATTTTTCACAAGCTCTTGCACCATAAATTTCACAACCACGTGCACACTACATATCTGCACATATTTCTTGTACAACAGTTGGCAATTTATTGTCTAATCCATCAGAAGTATTTCTTGTAGAAGGTTGTCGAAATTCCCCCTTGTACAACACCCACTCACAAGGGGGGGGTAAATTCCACCAGCGCTACTTACGCCGATGCACTCGTCCAGAGAGGCCCCACCCGCATTCAGTTGATGGTCCACGGAGATGCGTGGGACGATAGAGCTGGCACGTTTGGGCCAAACTTTTTCTGACTGGTGGGCTTTTTTTAACGAGGAACTACCCAATAACTTCGGAATCCCATCGACGTTTTACAACATTTTCGTTAAACACCTAGCTAGGCCCATGGAAAGGTTCGTTGTGTTTAACTTTACATGTTTTCTCAACGACGTCAGTTTTTGCGCAAAGTATAAAAAGCCCCTCGAGTGAGGAGGCTCTCAAAAACATAGGTGAATCCCTATCGTAGCACGCGTCCAGACGACGAGAGGCGAACGCCATTCGTGGGTTTCACTACGCGTATGTGTGGTGGGAGAGGAGTGCTTGCAGGCGACGGCAACGTGAGGGGGGATGGTCAGGGAGCAAAGGCTACACCGGGGGACACGATACGGGATGAATATAGAGTCCCAATGTTCAGGAAAACCGCATGATTAGTTCTAAGGATAGCTTGAAGCAGTAACACAATGGATGGCTGAAGGACACATGCTACGGTAAATATGAATCAGTTGTTTTCTGAGGCTCCTCACTTGCGGAGCTCGTTACCTCAGCCAGAAACTTGTGTTGAGCAAACTGAAAGTGCAAACCCGATGACCAAACCCAAGGCCTAGGTAGAAAATGTATTCACATCATTGAAAAACAAGAATGAAATTCCGACGATTTTTGGGTTAAGGAGCCCCGTCACTCAGAAAAATAATGCCAACGGTGCCACCTCTATCGTAGCACGCGTCGACGATTGTGCCGACGATTCGAGCACGTAGCGGGGGCCGTCTTGTGGAGATGGAGTGAGGGGGAGAAAATCTAATTTTCATAATTGGAGGAGCAGTATGACAAGGCAAGGTTGCAACCGCGACACGGTTCATCGAAGCTAATGCGCGGGGGGGCGGGGGCGGGGGCGGCTGCCAACATAGCCACTGAAACCCGACTCTGGCCAACTTGATCGTGATGCGTGCCTTGCCTGGCCGTCTTCAGTAACTCTCGCACGTTCGGTTGTGTACACTTACCCGCGTCACTACCTATTAATATCTAGTTCATTATAGTATGTGCCACGCTTATTGCGTCGGCCGTCGTTGCTCCTCGCTTATGTTCTGTCTTTTTTCCATGTTGCCTTTTCCATTACCAGGTATATTATACCAGGTAGCATTTTGCTCCCCTTTCCGCACCCGTGATCTCAACGTTGCCCCACCCCTCCCCCACCCCAGAACCCCCGCCGCCAGTAGGGCCAAATTGTAGACCCGCTCTATACTCCTTAACCCTGTTACTTCCGCAAAACCGATCCCATGCCAACTCCAAGAATGTTGTTTCCAAAAGCGTGGGTCCACTTCTACCGGGGTTAAACAGGTACTGGTAGGTGTTGGTGGACCTGGCGTCTCTACACGGAAAAGTTCAATTTAGTTTTTATATGATGTTTTTGTTTATCCTCCGGCGAATGGGGAAAAATATAGCTTAATCTTCTTAGCACTAGAACGCTATAGGGCTTATGAAATGGGCCCAAATTTATGTGGTATTGCTTGGTTTTAGAGGCATGCTCTTTGAGTGGGCTTTGAACGCCCCGTTTACAACGACAAAACTTTGAAAAGTGATGTACTGCCTGCTGTGGTGGGCCCAAAGAGTCGGGACTCTTCTGACATTGTCGTAGTTGATTATTTTTTTGCGGTTTCCGAGTGGGTGCTAATCACCGCACTTCCACGTATGGTCATAGGTGTCGTATGTCAATTTGTATCAAATTCATTTGCATTCCAGTGTGATCTGGCGCATCCTTCGGTTCCCGCCGCAACGGTAGCACGAGCTGTCCCTACCGACGGTCATCGTTACTACTACAGCAGCGCAAGCTACCGCGGTATACGGATGCGTGAGTATATTGGCCCGACTTGATCCCTGGGGATCAGGTGCGGTGGAGATAGCCGCCCGGAAGGTCATCCCTCCGAGTAGTGTGGGACTTGCGCAAGCTCACCCATTAATAAATATCCCGACCATGAGAAAACAGTCTCCCGCCGGGCTTGGTCCAGTTACGGTCCACCCTACCTACCCATTCGGGCGTTGGTCTTCGAATTTATCGGAAGAAAAGTGCACTGCTTTTATACTGTACGCAAGCAACTTTTTATTTCTCATCCCAGAGTTATTGGAGCCTATTTTGTGACCCCGGATAGGATCATGGATAAAAATAACAACAACACCCACTGTGTTGTGCAGTCAAACGCTCCAACCGATTTGGCCCTTGTTGGTGCTGCTGCTCAGATATCAATTTGGACCCACACAAATTTCAAGTAGATATCGTACGTACTAGTACTGGAAATCTGCGGATGCCGCGCTGTCTCCTCTCCTACGCCCATCCAACCTCTGCTTCCTGGCACGCGCCTATGGCGTAGTCGTCATCTCTCTGCTCCGGCTCTTTTTGTGACGTTGTCCTCTTGCTACTGATATGCTTCCGTAACGCCTGCGTGTGGCCTGCTACCGCTCCTCGGGACATAAATGATGGTGATCATGTTGGATCCAACGCCAATCCCAACCAAGATATTCCAACGTACGTACTGGAAATCTGCGGCTTCTACGCCGCCTCTCTCCTGCCCAACCCTGCTTCTGTCATCAGCTCTCTACCGTGGTGTGGTTTGTGGTGTTGTCCTCTTCCTAGTGTTATGCTTGTGCCACACCTGTGTATTGCTTGCTGCTGCTCTGTGCTACATGTACCGGCTACCGGCTCGCTGGCATCGTAGGGGTTCCATTCTATTGCGAGGCGTTTTGACATTGGAAAAAAGTGATCCCATCCCCCCGCACCCAGCAGACGAGAGCACAACACACAGGACGGACAGAGAGCCGCAGACACGGCCAGGCGGAGAACCCAAGCAGCAGCAGGCAGAAAGTGGTACATCAACGCATGCATCAGGAATACTGTGCAGCCTGATAGAAGCAAGTGCGCAGCAGGAATCGAAAGGGGAAGGCGGTCTTGGCAAAGAAACCCAGGTGTGTCTCGTGAGAGAATCTCCCTTAGTTTTGACGTACCCAGTAAGCCACGAAGAGGTTGCTACTCGGCTACTCGCATACCTGTGGCAGCTATCATAACACGGCCCCCACCATTCAGAAGCCACTAGTACATGAGGAACAGCAGCAGGCATAGGGCATAGGTGCAAAGGTTTCCCCGTTTTGGGGCAAAAACCGCAACAGGGTGTACTACTGCACTCCCGTTGTGGGGACAAAACACTTGGAATTTGACCAGGAGAAAGGTTGAGCCATTTATAAGGTACTTGCACACGAAGAACAGCAGCGTGCAAGGAGAGCAGACGTCTGCATGCGGAGAGCGCCAGCAGCAGCAGGCAGAATGTGATGCAACAGCGCATATAGATAGATCAGGCACAGTGTATAGCGTCACAGCAGCAGGTGCGCAATAGCAATCGACTGAGGGAGCCGTCACGGTCACGTCCAAAAGTACGTGTATCTTTTTATGAAAGACGCTCCCTGTTTGTTGCGACAAAGACCACAAAAAAGGTACATATCTGTGGTACTCGTACTGTACGAACCTATACGTATATCACGGGTTCAGTAGCAGGGGACAGGGGTAAGAGACCCCTCTGTTGTAGGGGAAAGGCCACTAAATTATACCAGTACACTGCTCCTACCGCATACCTGATACCTGCCGGCAGGACTCTAGCCATTTGTGGTATGATAGGTGTACAGCAGGGGGCAGAGGGCGCGGACGTCTGCGTGGGGCGAGCGCAAGCCGCAGTACGCAGAAAGTGACGCAGCAGCATGTACGCCAGGAAAACTGTACCAGTTATGCAGTATCGTCACAGAAGCAGGAGAGCAGCAGTAGTAGAAAGAGAGACCCGGTTATGTCCAAAACGAAGGTGTTTTATATCCAAGAAGCATCTAGTCCACACATGCAGCAGTGGTACACGTCCAGGTATCATATTACAGCAGAGTAGTACCAGGTATAGTCCCAGGTACTGGTATGGTTTTTGGCGGAAAGGGCACCAAAAAGATACTGCTATTCTGCTGTACCTACTCATACGAGCAGCATCGGGTAGGAAGCGCAGACGGCAGCTGAAAGGACCGGGTGGAGAGCGCAAACAGCAGCAGGCTAGAACTGATTCTGTACAGCAACACATTGGTATCATACATGCCGGGTACATCTAGTATATTATACAGGACCCACGAGAAACACGAAACACCAAGGGTATGTTCGGTGGGGTACGTGCCAAAGTATACCAGGGGTATTTTGCTACCCCACCGACGTCTCCGGTAAGGTTCGGTACGACCTCAATGCTGGTACCCGACACTTCGGTAAGTTCGGTACGCCCTCCAAAAACACCCTCGGTACCGGTAGTGTATGTACCCCCAACACATATACCAGGTACACATCAGGCATGCTACGTAAGTTGTATAACGTCACAAAAGCAGGAGCGCAGCACCAGCAGAAAGCAAGGGTGTGTATATTGGATACCCATAGCGGGTATGGCACCGGGTATGATGACAATCGCTCAGCGTGCGGCGACGCCCTTGTCTGGCACCGTTTGCTCGATACGACGAAAACTACTGTTTTTGCTGGCTTCGACGACTTTCGTCTTCTTCGCGTTTCTTCCGGAATCGCTTTTTTTCGTTCAAATTTCGCATGACAGATCACCCAGAATACTGCTCAAGAAGGCGTCTTTATTTTGTCGCCTGCTAGTGGGTGGATTCAAGCACGGATTGCTTTGCTGTCTGCGCCAACTCCCAGTCCCAGCGGAGGGGAAGGCACGTATTCTTTATCTAGCCTCGTCAAGTATTTCTTCCGCGTACGGCAACAGTTTTACTACTGCTACTACTGTGTGTGAGCGAAGATTCGTACGAGTATCGGTACTAAAGTACATGCAGCAGCCACTCCTATTCTCCGTGGGTAGAATAGCGTATACTACGTGCCTGGTATGTGTTATCCCTGGTACATGGTACCAGATATGAATACTACTCTACCACTCACATGTGCTTCGTGATTTGTGGGCAAATCAGCGTCATAGTACTCCGATAATATATATGAACAAGTATAGATACACGGGTGGACAGACCCCCCCCCCCCTTGCCACAGGGGGGAGGGGGGACCACTCTTTCCACAAGGGGAAGGGATCCGGGGGCCTACCGTTACCAGAAGGCGGGGGAGCACCCTCCCCCTTGTCATAGCGTGGGAACACCCCCGCTTGCCACAAGGTGGGGGATCCCCCCCCCCCGTCTACAAGGTGACGGATCCCGCTCCGTTGTCACAAGATGAGGGACCCCCCCCGCTGACCACAAGGTGGTGGGTCCCCCTCTTTTTCCCCAAGGTGGGGGACCTCCACCCTTGAATCAAGGTGGGAGCCCCCGCCCCCCCCTTGCCAAAAGGGGCGGAGGGCTCTCCCCCCTTACCACAAGGGGGGGCTCATCCCTCTTGTCACGCGTCGGGGGAGGGGGGGGGGGGTGGGCGTACTCATTGATTGCTTGCCTTAGTCATTTGACCATTGACCACGAATCCCTTTCGAGACAGAGCACCTTTCCTACTCCTAACAGAGACACCTCCAACATTCGGGCGCTCATTACGTGTTTTCCACATATTACATAGAAACATTTTACTTGTCTTATCCCCCTACCTATTTCGCCGTCTGTGACCACCATCTATCGCCTAGGATAGCTATAGTTCTCTCTCCACTATCTAGTGTACCAAAATTCTCCATGTCACACTCGTCTAGTGTCCTCATCTCCTCTAACACATCCCGTTCCTCCTTGACCATTTTACATTCTCCCACTATGTGAGTTATACTCTCTTTTGCTCTACCACGTGGGGGGAGGGGGCGAGTATTACACCCTCTTGACACCTTTTCCCAAGACCCACAAAGCCACATCGTATGCGAAAGGGTGAGCTCCCCCCCCTTGCCACAAAGGGGGGGGAAGACCGAGTAGCCCTCCCCCTGGACACCTTTCTCAAGGCTCATACAGCCATAACGCGCCCTTATCGTCGGGAGGTCCAGGGGTTATTGCCATCGTCCCTTGTAAACCACCCTGTGAGAGTACGAATCGCGACAACGACCGTCCAACGTCGGGTATTTACTGGACCTTGGCTGACCGTTCCATGACCCCCCCCATCCCCTCGCTGTTGTTGTCTCTTTACCCACAACATATGCGTTTGTTTTTTCTTTCCACCCCATCCATTGACATTCTCCTTCACATCTTCTCCGGCTCCCTCTCTTCTCGTAACTCAGGCCCGGGGTCACATAGCCGCCCCCCCCCCCCCCCCCCCACTACGGTTCATGCCTTCCTTTGTTGTGGCGGGGATATGTTGGCTTTGTTTCCCCTCGTCGACTCGCGTCGAATTATCCGTACACACGCTATAATAGGCGCTTTCTGCGTGTCGAAGTTTGCACAAGATATAGTCCATCTGGCGGGTTCGAACTCGCAAGCTCGATATTAGTTGTTACGGAGTAGACCACCGGGGACGCCGGCCGATGCAAACTATCACTATCAACCAGTTGCGAACCCGCGGTATGATGTGCCCTTCTCCAGGTGTGCTCCATTTCGCGACCTTGATGCATGTGCTACGTTTATACCTTGTCGGGGCTCTGTGTACGGGGGGGAGGGGTCCGTCTACCCGTGTAGGCTCGACTGTCCCTCGCCTCAAACTCCTGTTCGCTGTACGACTAGGCCTTCACAACACTACGCCATCCTTTCCCGTGTTCCTAATCCCGAGCCTGTCAGTCTCAGGCATATGCCGTGAAATTACATTGTACGAGTCCACCCTGATGAGCCGTTAATGCAGACGTAACCCTGGACCATTAGTCCACACACATACCACGACACTATTTGAGCCCATCCTGATCAGACGCATGTGACGGTAGCCGGTGAACTTTTTTTTTCTGAGCATTCTCGATCGAGGAGCTCTGCACCCCACCCAAAACTGACTGCGGGGGAACATGAGCGTGCAACCCGATGAACGATCCCATGGCTTAGATATACGACGACGACAAAAAATGTCAAACCCAAAACGTATTCCAACGATATTTGTTTTAGTCTTCAGTTTAGAAGCCCAGTCAGTCAGAGATATTTCCGCCAAAAAGGCGCTACCTCTACCGAACCAGCCTTCATCAGTCGTAAAGGCAGAAGGAACTAACCCTAGACCTTCATTCCACAGGCATCATGGCACTAAATATAGCCCATCCTGAAGAGCCAGAATTCGGAAACACACTTCGTACAATATCTACAGAATATTCGGGAAACCGCCGCCAGCTCCACGACCTAGCCACACCAAGGGTACGGTAGGGTGGATGTTCTGACATCACTTTCGCCACAGAGTATAGGTCACTCGCGCGCGTGGCTGTCCCCCACTTAAACAACGGACCGGAGCATGTTTACTTGGCGCAGCGTAACAAACAACTTCACGGTGGCGGTGCATATAGCAAAATCGATGAACAGAAAAGGTCAAGGTTGCAAATGAACAGGGTAGCAACAACCGAGCGCGACACGTAAAAGTGACCGCCCTACCGTCGGCGTCATCAGCACCTTATTCGAACATGCGGCCCCTCGCGAAACCCATTTTCAACCTGCGAGGCTACGTGAAGCCTAACTACCGTACGACGCATGCTACGGTTGAGGCGCTCCAAAGTTTTTCTCGGGCTCCTCACTTGAGGAGCTCTACTTACTTCTCCCCAAAAACTGATTTGAGGAAAAAAGAAAGTGCTATCCGAAGAACAATCCCATGTCCTGGGTATACAACGAAAAACACCCCCAAAAAAAAATAGTAACATTCCGATGATTTTGGGTTAAAGAGCCGCGTTATTCAGAAAAAAAAAGTCCAAAAGTGCTACCTTTATCGCAGCACGCGTCGTACATTAAGAATAACAATAGGGAGTGGAAGAGGTAGGGGATGTGAAGTTCAACGTAGAGAGCTGACCAAAGCTACGGTAGCGGGGGGGGGGGGGAGGCGTCACGTCTACAGTAGGGCTATCCTCTCTATTTGGGGTATTGAGCTTTGGTGCTTTTCGGTGTCAGAATAGGCACCGCCACCATGGGATCGGATTTTTTGTTAGAATGCGCCAACACTAATTGAGTCCGTTTTTGGGCGAGGTACAGAGACAATGGCGTGAGTGGTCTATTCTCCGTAGTGAAACTGGGGGTATAGTACTATACTACCATAGCCTTGGTCGGCTATGTATGCGACACCCGCGCAGCATGGTGATACCTGCACCGCTGCAAATTCTTCTGTAGACGTGATACAATCGCGTGATACAATCGTGCCTGTCTTGTTGTTTGGTCTCTGCACATGGACTTCGCAATGGTCCAGTCAGTCCACGCAGCGGTTTGCCTTCTTGAAGCGGTTTCTCCCTATACGTGCCATGTTGTTTGCGTAAGGCAATGAGTCAACACTTGAAAAGGGGCAGAAGGACACGTTTGGTTCTCTTAAAATATTGCCGATGTATATGTGATCTCCCTACAAGCAGGGTTTGCGGCCACCTACGGAAGGGCTCAGAGCAGGCTAACTTTCGTCGAGCCCGTACGGCCATGCCTTGCTTTTCGCCTTTAAGCTCTTTGCCAGGAGAACGTTGCTTTAGACCGTGTTTGGTTCATTACGTGCCTACTGTCCGCAAGGGAAAGCAGCTTGCTAGATAGAAGGCGAAAAGAGACAAGGCACGTGTTGCGCACCAAGACACCGCGGTTGTACATACGAACTACCTGAAAACGGATTGCAGGGGCACCTATGCAGAGACTCACCGCATGCTAGGGTATGAAAGCTAGGCAGTAAAATGCTGTCTTAAGGCATTTTTTTAGACGCGAAGGCGTTCAAAGGCCTTAGGTCGTGCCTTAACCCATTTTGTTGCCTGCGGCATGCCTTGCTGCGCATTGCACGCCTTAACACGCTTACGTCACACCTCAGCGACCAGGGCTTAGGTAGCGGTTTATCGGTCTGAGACTGGTACGAAGTACCGTATAGGTTTGGGGTACCTATTGTACTGCTGCTGCACCTGCAATCGTACTCATAATATATTTTAGTGTTTATTTAGTTTTTGTTATATTTGACACTGACGCTGCACGTGGTCGGATTGCAAATCAAATTGTAAAACATAGGGCACGAGCACACGTAACCATTTTACACAATACCCTGGACGCCGCGGCAAGTTTCTGTGTCTGTCGTCAGTCTTACTCGTAGAATAGAATGAACTAATGCTTTTGGTTATTGACACATTAGTTTGCACATCTTTAGATGGCAAGTGAAATAATAGCATTGGAAACGAGGCATGGGCAGATGGAAATTTTAACACATCGGCGCGGACGCCGTGACGCGGCATAACCTGCTTTACTCGTGGTTGAGACGATCAAGCTTGACGCAAACAATACAGGTTCTCGTGTTGCTGATGACCCTACAAATCAAATACACGTAGATGGGCAGATGGGCTGCGTGGGCTTTGGGCGCCGGTTTTCGCTTCCAGGATCGTTATCGGTATCTTCATGGTGTGTCGACTATTTGGTGCTTCTATTGGACAACGATATATGTTGTTATCATTATCATTATCGAAGGTTTTTGGGCCTTAGTTTACCGAACTGGTTTTCGTATCGATATCCAACACTACTAGCTGTCGCTAGGACCTCGCGCAGCATAATACTTGTAGCTGTCGTCAACTTGTGTCTGTTGGTTGAGAATTCAGAAAATCTTACAGATGAATCTCGGGTGGCGGCCGAAATAACGGGCTTGAGTCACCTCGAAAAAAATCCCCGTTGTTTTGGCGGGGTAAAAAACTACAGATGCCTCCCACGGTGCGCCACGGTTGGCTCTCAGAGCGCAGAAAACATACAACAGACGACGGGGGAAAACTCTCCACCTCTCACTGTTCAACAGTTGTCACTCAGGCTAGAATACACGTAGGGCGACGAGGGGGAACCCACTGCTGTTTGTCACCCAGTCTAGCGGTACTCTCGTTCTCGGGATGTAATCTTAGCGGCTCAAGGTGTAACCACTGGTAGTAGAAGATCCCGTTGCTATCCCTTACAGCGAAGATCTTACTACGATATATATTTTTTCGTGACACCCGACCGCGTTGCCGACTGTACTATAGACCAGAAACAGAGGTTTATATAAAAGGGGCGGGGGTGATATTTATGTGGTGTCTTCACACATTTACCCGTCATTTCTATCCATCGATTTCTGCCAACCTCAGTGTCCGTTCTGATTTTTCATCACGTGTGCGTCTTCTTCACACAAAGCCCTTATTTTTACTTACTGACATCCAGCACACGCACAGAGTCTGCGCCGTTTTGTCATTTTAGATATTATAGAGATTAAGTTCCATGGCGCTTAATGTTGCGTAGTCTTCGCTTTACATCGTTCTGTCTACCCAACGACAGCCAATGACACCTAGTGCCCTATAAAAGGGAAAACATGTCTGCGTGCGTTGTGTTCGGCACAACCCTGTGAAGGTTTATGGACCACGTACTTCACGGCAGTTTTGTGTTTTTTGCCGAAAGGGGTATCAATTGACTGCTCTCTGTTACGTTCACAATTTGACTGTTTTATGCTTCCATCCGGACCTCACCGTTTTGTTGTGTCAGGCAAGGTCGGCAGGAACACGTCGGATTTCTGCTCTCTCCACGCCAAAGCCGGACGATGAACTTGAATTCTGAAACCTGCGGACAGCCAAGTTGCGCCGAACAGCCGAGGTGTGCCAAATGCCTGGCATACGAAATGGACTGCAGCAAAAGGCTGGAACTGTGCCTCGCGCGAGGCCAAGCCAGGATGTTTAGCGTCGCCAGCAACAGGTGCTTCGCCGAAGGCTGCAACACCAGGGCGTCGTACGGCTTGGACGGTACCAATACGGCGCAATTTTGCGCTAAACACACCCAGGAGGGGATGGTCAACGTGAGTCGCAGAAGATGCGCCTACCCAAATTGTTACAAATTCCCGACGTATGGTTCGGAAGGCAGCACCGAGGCAGAATTCTGTCCCACCCACTCCACAGAGGAGATGATGGAAATCGAGCCGCTGATTGCGACCAAACCCAGCAAGATGTGTGGCCATTTCGGTTGCAGAATCCACCCCAACTTTGGGGTTGAGGGTAGCAAGACAGCTATATACTGCGCCGCACACGCCAAGCAGGGCATGGTAAACGTCGTGTCTAGGAAGTGCGCCTACCCCGGTTGCCTTAAACACCCCGCCTATGGCATAGACGGTAGCAACAGGCCTGAATTTTGCTCACCACACGCTTTGGCTGGCATGGTAAACGTCTACAGCAAGAAATGCTCCAAAGAAGGCTGTACCAAGAGGGCCTCCTACGGTACGCCTGGTAGCAAGAAGGTTGAGTTCTGCGCTCCACACGCAAAGGAGGGGATGGTGGGCGTGAATAACAAGAGATGTGGGCATCCGGGTTGCCACAAGAACCCGACGTACGGCGAGGACGGTAGCCACAAGACGGAGTTCTGTGCATCACATGCCAAGGATGGAATGTTTGACGTGGTGTCTAAGATGTGCGCAAACCCTTGTTGCAAGACGAGGGCGTCGTTCGGTGTAGTCGGCAGCAGCAAGCCGCAGTTCTGCTCCAAACACGCTATGGCGGGGATGAGAAACGTCCGCAGCAAAAAATGCTCCGCCGAAGGCTGCATGACAAAGGCGACATATGGAGTAGACGGTAGCAAGAAGGCGGAATTCTGCGCTCCGCACGCCAAGGAAGGCATGGTGGGTGTGAACCGCAAGAGATGTGCCCACCCAGGTTGCAACAAGAGTTCGTCATTTGGCGTTGACGGCAGCAAAAAAGCGGAATACTGCTCCCCCCACGCTAAAGAGGGGATGGTTGACATCACAACCAAGAGATGTGCAGAGGCAGGCTGTAAGGGGAAAGCGTTGTATGGAGTGGACGCCGTCAAGAAGCGTGAGTTCTGCTCTAAACACGCGGGAGAGTGGATCATGCACGGCACATTGAGCCGGTGCATCAACCCGGGGTGCAAGGCCTTTCCGTCGTTCGGAGTGGAAGGGCGAAATAAGAGAGAGTTTTGCGCTGAACACGCCAAGCATGGCATGGTTTTCATGGAGAGCCGACGGTCTTCCAGGGATCAGAGTAGAGATGACGTCGGCGGGGATGGCGGGGAGGGTTCGGCGGCGGAAGGCGATAAACCCGCTGCGCACCGTGTTGGTGCCGGCAACAAGAGACGGCGTTCCAGCCCTCGTTCTTCTCCACGGCTTGCGGAGAGGGCCTCCTCGGGGGGAGGTATCAAGGAGGAACCACTTTTACCTTCGGAACAAGCTTCTGCTGCATCTGCTGCCGGGGTGAAGTTGGAAGTGGGGGTTTCTAGTATGGCGATACCCTTCGAGTTGGAACCTGAGGGCGTAAATGGGTTTGCAACAGGGGTTTACACTCCTTCTGGCTCTACCAAATCAGAGGCAGATGCGAAGCGGTCTCGGGTGGAGCCCGAGATAATTACCAAGATCGAAGTGTCGCTCAATGTAGCACCCCCCGATGACACACATTCCACATAATACTATTGGGGCATTAGTTCGACGCCGATTGTAGAGGGTGGTTAATAGTTAAAAATATATTCATCTAAGGTTACCTCGGCGTTAAGTCGGTCACCACTTGGCTGTGGAACCAAATACGTGAAAATGTGTTCGAACTGAAAATGCCAATGCCGAGCGTCCCTGGGTTCCTGAATTGCGCACGCCAGTAACGTACAGATATTTGCTTCCCGTGTATAACGGGTGCGTGACGCGTCCATATGTTATTGGGGGCTTCAGGTTTTTGGCGAGACTTATAAAAAATCGTCTGTTCCAACATGGGGTCGTTGTTCTAGTATATGGAGCGGATGTATGGAACGGAGTTTACCTCGGTTGCTATCACATAAACTTCGAGACTGACGTTGTTGGTCAACAGTGCCCCCACGTTTTGCAGAAGAGGAAGTGACGGACTGGACTGGACATGGCATAGGATAAGTCCCGGGTAAGTGATGGGATAATCTTGGATGCCTTGTTTCCAAATATGACAAGGTTTATATTATTGGGGAAGGTAGGCGTAACACGTAACACTGGGGGGGGGGGGGTACGTGTAACTTTACTACCGGGGTACATGAGACCTTGTTGGTTATAAAATCACGTGACTAGTAGAGTCAGATATGCGTAATTTTACCAGTTTCTTTACAATACATTAAAACTACGACATCCAGACGGACGGAAGGACGGACACGGAATTATTTTGCTACCAGAAACCCCAGTTTCGATGGAGAATACGTCGCTCACAGTGTGGTGTGGACGACGGTTGAACCCGCAGGGACGTTAGGTGTCGATGCGTTGGGCCCTTTCGCGAATCCGTTTCAGCATCGGTGCGCCAGCCAGTAAGGAGAAATCGCCGTAGGGACACCGATCACCAAAATCTCCCAACCGATCAAAGGCTACGCAGTGCGCCAGGCGTCGTCTGGATCATGTTTCCGTCAGCCGTGTTTTTTTGTGGAATGTGCGATCGATGCGTGCTACGATAGAGGTAGCACTTTTTGGCTCAAACGGTTTCTGAATGACAGGGCTCCTTAACCCAAAACCGTCGGAATTTCGGTATTTTTTTTTCAACAATTTTCGTTATATACCTAGGCCATGGGAGTTTTCGTCGGGTAGCACTTTTATTTTTCCCCAAATCCGTTTTTGGGAGAGGTATGGAGCTCCTCAGGTGAGGAGGCCCAGAAAGAAAGTGCTGCACCTCTATCGTAGCACGCGTCGATCCTAAACAAATGCATTGGGAGCACCACCACGACCTCCTTCAGAACCATTACTGAATCGCTAAGCGCGATCATCGTCACCCTTTCGATTTCGTGTTACACTCGCTACACGTTCGGGTATATCCGACGGCTTCCCAAATTGGGTTGCCTAGAGGTGCAGCTCTTCTAAGAGTGTAAGATGGGAGTACTGCACCGTATTCATTCCGTGTCACGCGCGCTTAAAAACTGGCAACCCGGTGGACAAATGGCACTCCCGGGGTTGTTCACATGCGACGGAGTATCGAAGAAGGCGCGTCAGGTCACCGGGGCCTGCCCTGTTCGTCAAATCGACAAAGGAAATCCACGGAGACATCCTGTAGGAAGAACTTGCTTCGACTTCGGCAAATGATGTATCGGGTGCCTGTAGAGGATCGGACTCGCGCACCGTGTGATCCGTGCGACGTCCCGGGTCGAAGGCCGACCAGGGGCATATATGCGGTTTGATACAGGCCATACTCTTAAGTATATCAAGCGCGGTGGTCACCGTGGCTCTCCTCGTGTACTGGATAGCGCCGACGCCACGAGGTGGGCGAGGTACTCAACCTGATAATGGTAGTGGCCATCTTCGTCCGGGTGCACGTAACGGTGTCACGGGTTTGAGGTTGTCATAGCTGTATAGAAGAAAGATATGGTAGGGGCGCACCAACTTTTTTTCCGGCCCCTCACTTGAGGAGCTCTCAATCTCACTCAGAACGTTTTATTTTAAGCACAAGTGAAAGTGCAAGCCGAATAGCGGAATATTCTCATGGGAGCACAGCGAAGCAGGAGAAGGTGGGTTTTGTACGTACGGAAGAATTGGTCGATCAGAGGCTGTAGGTCATGCAGTGGGCATACGTACGTACGTACAG
>JAYJMJ010228818.1:0-15558 GCA_036873875.1 Laminaria ephemera
GCGTGAGTTAGCAAAATTCGATGAAAATCGACGAGCGTTGGGAATGCTGAATCCTCTGCGCGATAAAAATGAAGGCATGTACCGGGAGGGAGAAGGGACGACACCTGTGACCACGGCTTGTTCAGAAGCTGGAAAGTGAGAGTGAGAATAAAAACAAAACACCCGGATTTCGTCAGTAATCGAGAACGGTGTGCTCACCGTACGGATCAAGGAGGAAATCGCAGGGAAAGTCGTCGCCGGTATGTCGGTCGCCGTCCGCCCAGCGTCTCTGTGAACTCACTTCAAGCTCGCTGCGATCGCAAAATGCGAAAGGCCGGATAACTCGACATGAACGCAAGCCGTACCTGTGCGCGGAGCTCAAGGCATGGCTCAGCTGGTGGTCCGCATCCCAGGCGGGACCTTGGTACGAAGCGCACCACTTTGCGTCAACCACCACCGGCGCTCCATCCGACACGTTGTCGAATCAGTGGGGCAGCGTGGGAACGATGCCATGGGGAGAGTTCTCAGCGGACGGGGGATATCGTCACGAGTGGCTACACCACCACATCAACGATGCTTACGGAGTACCACAAAAAATACCCCAGGGAGCTACGCCGGGCGCCACTCGATACGGATGAAGACAAATATACAGCGTTCCCGACTGAAAATCGAAGCCGAACCAACTAGAGGTCAAGGTAGCAGTTTGGGCGCATTGATAAGGACGAGAAGCAGCCGCGAGAATGATGATAAGAGACAAATATACTACGGCAGTGAGAGAACGGGCATCAGGAAAAAAAGTATGAGCGTGTTCTCACGCCGCAGCAGGGAGGCCTCATTGGCCCCAAGCTTCATACCAGTCTGATCGCGAATATTAACACTTGTTTATTTAAGGCATTCTATCTTAGGTACAACTTGGAAGCTGTATACGAGAGTTCGAGCCCCGCGAAGCCCACCTGTGCCTTACAATTTCCCTCGCCTGTTTTCTCATTAGAACTATGCTTTTCGCGTGGTGTTTCTACTCACCAAAGTAACTATCGGACCTGTTAATTTGCTTCCATCGGTTGACAGCAAGGTAATATGATGATGATGGCCACGAGCAGTTCTTGATATGGTGTTGGTGAGGAGCGCCACCACCTCTCCACATAGACTGGACGCGGCCAGCGAGCTGCGTCCGGCGGCGAGACGCCTGTGTACCAAACCCCCACGAACCAGGGATCTATCTACTCTGAAAGACATATATCGTGAACAGGGATCTGATTTGTCCGATGGGTAAAGAGTTGCGTCTACGCGTCTTTGGCCCGGAGGACGTCAGGGGCGATGGGTACTGCCTATAGGAGCGTGTTCTACCAGGTGCCTGGGATAAGGGGAAGGCCACGCGTCGATGCGAGCTTGTGCTCAATTTAGACACAAGCTCATATCGACACAAGGCCTTCCTCATCCCAGGCACCTGGTAGGACGCGCTCTGAGACAGCTGCCGTCGCCCCTTACGTCCTTCAGGTCAAAGCGCGAAGAGTAAACCCTTCGCGGAGCATCTCCGTGTCCGATCAGACCACTTCGACTGCCGATATAGGAGCAACAGCAGCAGCAGAGAGAGAGGAACGGGATATATCGGGGCAGGTTCGGCTTCGAGCGTGATTGCCACCGATCGGTATTGGGCTCGTACAATATATGGGGGAATTTGATGCCCGATTATTTATCTGTTTGGTTCACCGTTTTGTAGAGTCTTGGATTATCCTTCTCGTGGCGACGGTAGGCAGTTTCCCTGGAGAATAAATGCGGATTGGTGAATATAGGTGAGTATTGACAGGTATAAGTAGGTATGGGCAAGGAATGGTGAGTACAGATAGGTACGCTTTGTTGTTTATCCTCACCATGACGTTGTTGTAGTTTCAGCACGTATTATAGTTGGATATTCACCTTGAATTCTCCTGTTGACCCTGGATTGCTTCCCGTGGAGTTGCCTACTATACCAGGATCTGGTGCATGGTTTTATTGCGGGCGATCGGGAAATACCGAGTTTCGGACTGGAGCTTTATTTTCAAGACTTTGAATTGAGGCCCTTAGAATTAAGCGGTTTTTCTCATTCCCAGTCCTGGATGTGAAGTAAAACTTGGAATTAATCCACGATAATTTCACAGCAGTAAATGGGAGAATGCTGTTTACCTGCAGGACTGGGAATGAGAAACGTCGCTTAATTCCGAGAGCCATAATTCAAAATCAGTAAAACCCTGCCCGAGTCCGAAACTCACCAATAAACCCTCATGTACGTTACTTTACACCAGCGGCTGATGTTATGCTTTTTTCATAAATGCTGTATGAAGATGAGGGACTTTGAGTATCCCGCACTGAAGTAAAGTCTATAATAACCGCAGCACAAGTCTCCAGCTCGCTCGGACAACTGGGAAACGCACCGCCTAAATGCTTTGATACGGCAAGGTAAAGCTCGCGTAAATAACTCGAAGCTATGTAGTACCACGTACCTGGTAGATAACTCTCGGCCATGTGTTGCACAACGTGTCCCACCGCGACGGGCGGCGGGAAGCAGCAGCAAAATACCGTTGTCTGTCCGTCCGGTGTAACGGCTCCGTTTCGGCGGAAGACGTATATACCTCCGCTGACTCCTCGCAGTGATACCACGAATAATATGGTAGCCGACGCTTCTCGCCCGTTCCCGTGGCTGGGCATAGCTGGGTATTCTAGGAGCACAACAATAGATCGCCGGTAAATCCCCCGAAGAACGACCGTGGCTGCCGGAAAGTCGGCGGTCGCAGACGAATGATCTCGTCCCGCCCGGGTCGAGCGATCGCATCGATCGATGCGTTGACTGCCGTCAGCAACCGATACAACGACAGCCACAGACCCTCTGTTGCTTGCATCTCGAAGGGTTTTACCGGCATCGCGTGGGTGGCGGGGTTTGACGAGACCGATCCTTGTTGAACGCGTCTATGACGGAGCGGTTGTCTACGTCCATAGTGAGTTGCGCCCGGCGTGGCTCCCCCGGATACTTTCGACAGCACTCCGTGAGCACCTCGAGCAATGCGAACACCTCCTTTCCATTGATGTGGAGGGGTAGCCATTTGTTAGGAACACCCCCGCCCACTGATAACTCTCCCCATGCCATCGATACCAAGCCGCCCCATTGATTCGACGACGCGTCGGATGAGCTCAGCTTGGATTACTCCAGGACGAACGCATTGTTATGCCCTCGTTGTGTGCTACCCTCAGCTCAGGACGCTTTGACGCCGAGAGGGTGGCCCAAGCAGTCGGGTGAAAGTGGAATTCTCTATGGTCGTGGAACGGTCACGCAATCCATAGAGAGAAGAATGGATCGCCCCTCCCGGCGCTGCGATTATTCTAGCGAAATCGGCCGTGGTACCCGGTATCTACTGGAAGGCACCACGGGACGCGGGTTCCCTGAAAGAGCGATTTACTATTTTAGGGGACCCGCGTCTCATGGAACCGACCAGTAGACAGCGGGAACCACGGCCGACCAAGCAGGAGGACTCATAACGCCAGGAAGGGCGACCCCTTATTGTTTAGGCTGCCGATCTACGGTCATGATTAACGGTACTGGTGCCCGACTGCTTGGGCCACCCTCTCGCCGTCAGGGCGTCCTGATCTTGGGGCAGCGCTCAACGGGGTAAAAACGATAATTTTGTCCTGGAAGGCTCCAGTTTTAGTTCGTTGGCCTGAGCTTCGGCGGCAAGGTGGCCGTAGACGGTGGCCGGAGGAGGAAACAGAGATGCCCTCTGACTCAGTTTGTCGATTTCGTTGCGTAAGAGACCCGCGCCCTACGTCACCCTCCAGTAGGCCACCGGAACCTCGACCGAATAGACTGGAATGCCGTCGGGAGGGGCGGCGCCATTTTCCGGGCGTTGCCCCTTTCCCGGTTGTGGGTGATGGAACGATAGTGACCGACTCGTTGACCCACCCTCCCCGCGACAATGCGTCCTGGGCTGGGTGCAGCTTCGGCCACCTTGCTGCAGAAGCTTCAGCCAACGAGCGCTTCCTCCGGGACGGTCGTATACGAGCTGTCTCCAGCCAACGACGCACTGTCGCGGGGAGGGTGAGTCAACGAGTCAGGCACCATCGTGTCATTACCCACGACCGGCCAAAGTCAACGCCTGGAAGAAGAGGACGCCCCTCCGGGTGCCATTCCAGCCTATATGACCGTGGTTCACGCGGCTTACTGGAGGGTTCCGTGGGACGCGAGTCCCCTACACAACGAAATCGACAAGTTGGGGAGGGGCCATCGCTGTCAGCTCCTCCAGCCGCCGTGCTCCGACCACCTTGAAGCCGAATCTCAGGCCAACGAGCTCAGCATGGAACCTTCCACGACGAACGTATTGGTTTACCCCTGGTGTGAATTGCCCCCAACTCCGGACGCTTTGACGCCGAGAGAGTGGCCCAAGGGGTTGTACACTATAGTGCGCAAAACAGTGTCCGAATCCTTGGGCCACCCGCCCGTCGTCAAAGCATCCTGAGCTTGGGTGCGCTCGCAACGGGGGTAAAACGATACTTCCGACTTGAGAAGCTTCAAGGTAGAGCGCGTGGGTCTGAGTTTCGGTGGCAAGGTGGCCGGAGATGGCGCTCGGGAGAGGAGACAGCGACAGTTCCTCGCTCAATTTGCTCATTTCGTTGTTGAAAGAACCGCATCCCATGGAACGCACCAGTAGGCCGCGGGAACCACGGCCGAATAGACTGGAATAGCACCGGGAGGGACGGCCCCGTCTTCCGAGTGTTTCTCTCCCCTGGTCGTGGGTAATGATATCATAGTTCCTGACTCGTTGACCCACCCTCCCCGTGAGAAATAATCCTGGACTGGAGGAAGCTCGTATACGTCCGTGCCGGAGGGAGTGAGGTTGAGCTCCTTGGCCCGAGCTTCTGCGGCAAGGTGGCCGGAGCTGGCGGCAGGACGAGGCGACGGCAATGGCCCCTTGCTGAACGCAGCTTCCACGGCTAACGACAGTGGAAAGGCACCAGTAGAACCGGCCTCTTGTTCGATGCGTGACAGAGGCAACACGACTACGCTGCCCGACCCCACGTGCCAGCGAACCTGCATAGAAGCATTCCGAGCGAGTGGCAGATCGTACCGCAGGTAAAACAATTGCCCTCGTACAGTGGGTAAAAACAAATGCCGTCAACGCTCCGTAGAGTTCTGACCGGGTGGCAACGCGTACGGGGGGGGGGGGGTGTACTTAAATCATGCATGACCGTAGTCGTAAGACCATAGACCCTCGCATCCCTAAAAGGCAGGGGCGAAGTTCTTCGGGGTTTTACCGATCAGGCAGACATTACTTGCACCAAGATCGAAGCGCCGTGAGGTGGTCGGCGAGTGGTATGAAGGATGACCTGCATTCTACGAAGAGTCGCTTGCGAAGCGGGCTTTGGCACCTTGTGCGTACATTCTTGCGTATATAGGACAGCGTCGAGTGGCTTGATTTTCTTCTGGTGTTGCCACTTCCAGATACAGTGTGCAATGGGTATACTGTACTATTAAATGCCTCGCGGGTGCCTGATCGTATACACACTACGTGATACGCTCATCGCCCTTGCGCCGGGTCAAGGCTTCCCACCCCGCACAACATAAATCTAACTCGACCAACATCCATGGTTACCGCAAAACCAAAACAAAGAAACGATATCCTGGTAGTCTATCTCACGCAGTGGGTGGCGTGGTTTATAGTGCCGTCGCCAACCGACGCCAAACCCAACGTCGGGGGGGGAGGTCATCTCGTACATGGCAGACAATAGACCCTCGCATCCCTACAATACCGGGACGGAGCACGTCCGGTTTTCACCGACCAGGACGACATTCCTTGCACGGGAGGGCGCTTGGAACTACAAACAGCGTCATTCACGGATACCGGACATCAGGCGTTGCACGAGTGTAGCAGAGCAAACGGCAATGCCATCTGTTGGAGGAATAGCACGCATTGTTTCCGTAACAACGTAGAATTGAGGTGTTGACGACACTCCTACAGGGCCAGCCAGCGTTGAACAACTTAGTCATCCTTACGTTTGACAACCTGCAAATATTTTGCGGGCACGTCATGTTCTTAAGGCGGTAAGAAACTCAAAGTATGGGCCACAGGCTCACGTTCTGACGTGGGGCAGGTGTGTCCTACACTAAGACTACTGGAATCAGTTGCAGTGTAACATAGTTTGATTGTGTATCGTACAAACGTGAAGCCGGTATGAATTCCCCCCGCATGCCGCATACTGTAAATATTGCTGGTCATGCTGGCTCCTCCCTTTCCCGTCTGGAGTCGCAAAATCTCTATATATGCGACAACACTACTACTATTCAACAAGTGAAACAACCTTCCGTCCGCGATTCCTTTGTTGTGTTTGCATAAAATAGTTTGAAACACAAAATCTGTTAGTTCGACCGATTGGATGGTCCATACTTAGCTTTGCAAGCTGCGTGATACGCCGGCCGCGCGTTTTTCGTGCTCAAAGGATAGTTCGTATGAATTTTTCTAATTGTTTCGGGGAACCTTGCAGTCTGTCCTAGGGAGTGCCCGCGAGGAAATGGGCCAACAATGTGAGCATCCGATCACTACACCGTCGAACTGGCCATCTCCTACTACGGCGCAATGCTCCAGGGAGGTCCTAGCATTCTGTACTGCCAGACCGGCGAATGGAAATCTATCGCCCTCGAGGCCCCGGACGGGTGAGCCAACCTATTAAGTATACTCATCCGTCCGGGGCCTCGAGGTCAATGGATTTTTAATCGCGGGCCTGGCAGCATGTCCGAATGCGAGGACCTCTCTCGGCATCTCGACGCGGGAGGTCATGACCAGTTCGACGGTGTAGTGATCGGGGAGCACAATGTTGGTACAGGCTTCCATGAGAACTCCCTGGAACAGACGGCAAGGTTCTCCGAAACAAGTAGAAAAACCGATATCCTTTACGGGGAAAGAATGTAGGATACAGCGGTACCTCGGCATCCGGTGCAATGCAAGCACCACGTCGGTTCGGATTCCTGAAGTCCAGCCCTACGCCCGGGCGCCATTCGAGAACGGTGCGCTCAACGTGCGGATGAAGGAGGAAATCGCAGGGAAAGGCGTCAGCATGTCGGCCGCAATCCGTCCAGCGCCGCGGTGGACTCTAGTCATGTTTGCTCTGATCGCAAAAAGCGAAACGCCGAGTTACTCAGCTTGACAGCAAGCCGTACCTGTGCGCGGAGCTCAAGGTATGGCTCAGCTGATCGTCCGCATCCCGGGAGGGGCCTTGGTACCAAGCGTGCCACTTTGCGTCAACCGCCACCGTCGCCCATTCGAAGAATCGTCGAACCAGTGGAGCAACGTGGAATCGATCCCATGGGGAGACTTCTCAGTGGACGGGGGATATCGTCACAAATGGCTACACCACCACATCAACGGTGCTCACGGAGTGCCGCCGAAAACTAACGAGGGACTTACGCCGGGCGCAACTCGTTACGGACGCAGACAGCTGTGCAGCGTTCCCACGGGATAATCGAAGCCGAATCAACTAGAGGCCGAGGTAGAAGTATGGGTATAATTAGATGGGAAAGACGTAACCCGCGAGAATGATGATAAGAGGCGAATAAGCTACGGCAGCGAGAGAAGGGCGATACGTACGGGTGTAATCACATGCCGCAGCAGAGAAGCCTCATTGGTCCCAAGCTATGAAAATGCTGTTCTCACATTAGCTCATTTGCTCAGTTGGGCACAAGCTCATATCGGTTTGTAGCCTTCCTCATCTCGGATTCTTGGTAGAACACGCTCCTGAACAGGAAAATTCCGTCGTCCTTTGCGTCCTTCAGGCCAAAGTCGCGAGACGCAGTCCTTCGTGGAGCATCTTCATTTCCGACCGGGCCACTCCGACGGTTGATATAACAGCAGCAGCAGCAGCAGCAGCAGAGAGAGGACGGGCGTGGTTAGTTGGGGCAGTTTCGGCTTCGAACGTGATTGACACCGGTTAGCGTCATGCTCGCAAATAATCAAGAGGAATAGGCCCATATGACCGAGTTTTGTCTGTGTGGTTCGCCGTTTTGTAGAGTCGTAATCAAGCCTTCTCGCGACCACGGCAGGCGAACCCCCGGAAACAAAATGTGTTACAGGTGAATATAGATGCGCATGGGCAGGTACACATAGGTATGGGGTAAGTAATGATGAGTACAACAGAACAAGATAGGTATGCTTTGTAGTTCATCTCCATCATGAAGTTTAGGTAGTTTCAGCACACAGGTTAATTGAATATTCTTCTTTTATTCTCTTGTTGACCCTGGATTCAATTCTCGGTGAACTTCCTACTGTCACAATGGTGTTTTAATTGCGGGCGCTCTGGCAATAACCCTGATTTCATTGAGTTTACATCGGTGGCTGATGTTACGTTTGTTAGGTAAAAACTAAATTAAGATGAGGGACTTTGAGTATTCTGTGTTGAAGCACACCATCAAGAAAACGCAGGGCAAGTCTCCAGCTCGGTCGGCACACGGGGTGTTGCACCACCCACATGATTGATACCGCAGGGTAAAGATCGTGTGAAAACAGTTGAAGCAATTTTGTACCAGGTGCCTGATAAGGAACCCTCGGGGCTGCGAGTAGAGTCGGATCGTCGCCAACAGAGAGCTGAATCAACCTGCAAGCTAAACGTTTCCCCAATCCTGCACACATCGGCCAGATCACGATCTAGATCACAGATCCTACATCTCTCGTCGTGGCATGTTGTGCATGATCTGTGCAGTACAGATCCAACCCAACAAACATGTGCTAGATCATTCAGATCATCCGGCTCTCACCCTGTTAAAGTGACAATACAGTATCAGACTGTTGTTATCGATACCACGTGTGTCATGGCAAGCGTACAGGAAGTGGGAGCATTCTAGTAGTTACAAAGTTGGACTCACTTAAAAATAGCGATGTCACTTTCACATGTAAATAGGTTGGGTTTGTCCGTGTAGGAACCTGGTCAAAGGCGGCGCCTCAGACACAACCCAACGCTGGCTCGCGGACTTCGTATGCTCGCACGGGGTACCTGTGGTCCCGTCTTAGTTTGTATTGTGGTGCGCGCGGGGGTAGATCGACACTGTTGTTGAAACAAGGCGGGTGCTTCGTACATTAGGTAAGGGGGCGATCATGTAACTGCCCTGGGCTCGGTATCAAGGATAGAGCGGGAATTTGATCGCCGACGGCCGATAGACAAGTGGAGACGGGATTAGATGGAGCAAATTTTGCGCCAAAAGATCCGTTCATAAACATCATTTCGGAGGAGGTATGTTTGTGCAGGAGGTGTCACTTCAACGCACGCAAGAGGTGGGAGCGGCTGCGTAGAAGTGTCGACAGGAAACGCAAGGCGCAAGTCTAATCGAATGGAGTTAGAGGCCGGAAGGCGTCAGGACTCAGCACCAGTAGCCGTGAGAGAAACACTCAAGTGTTATTTGTTTTCCCCCTGAGACCATTACCAGGGGACAGCTGTTCTCGTTGGAACTCTGCTCGGCCTTCAGCTTGTTGTAGATGCCGGAATTCACTGCATCGACATCGAAATTATAGTAACGCACTCTACCCCTTTTCCAGAGGGTATCTTGCTAGGTTTACGGGATAAGGAAGGCCACACGTCGATACGAGCTTGTGCCATCAACCAACTGAGGATGAATGGGTGGGTGGGCGAAGGGTTGCGTCTGGGCGGCTTGACCTGAAAGACGTAAGGGGCGACGGCAACTACCTCTTCAGAAGCACGTTTTACCAGGTGTCCGGGATGGGGAAGAATACGCGTCGATATGAGCCTGTGCCCAACTGAGGGCACAAGCTCGTATCGACGCATGACCGTCCTCGTCCCGGACACCTTGTAGGACACGCTCCTAAAACGCAGCTGCCGTTGCCCCTTACGCCCTTCAGGCCGAAGCCAAAGCTGTGCACACGCTCGTATCGCCACGTAGCCTTTCTCGTCTCGGACACCTGGTACAACACGCTCCTCAGAGGCAGTTCCCGTCGCCCCCTATGTCCTTGAGGCCAAATTCACGCAGACGCAGCCCTTCGTGGAGCGTCTCCATTTCCGACCGCGCCACTCCGACGACACGATATAATAGCAGCGGCAAAGAAACACGATCAGTCGGGGCAGTTCCGGCTTCAAACGTGATTAACACCGGTCAGCGTTATGGTCTTAAATAATTAGGAGGAACTGGCTGGTGACCAGGTTTTGCCTGCTTGGTTCATCGTTTTGTAGTCTTGAGTTGGCCTTCCTGTGACCACCGCGGGCGAGCCCTCTGTACGAACAAGATATACCTGGTATATTTTAGATGAATGCAGGTGAGCACAGGCAGGTACACGTAGGTACGAGGGAACGTAATGGTGATTACAGCGAGCTGTGCTTTGTAATTTGCCCCAACCGTAACTATGATGCAGTTTCAGCACACTGGTACTTTGACGCCCTCCTTGCATTTTCCTGTTGACCCTGGATTTAGTCCCGGGGGGTTACCTACTATAACATGCTTTGTTGGTGTTTTATTTGCGGGAGATCCGGAAATAAACTATTGGTTCATTGACGTTACGTCGGCGGCTGGTATTATGACCTCTTTCAGAAAATGCTTAATGACCATAGGGAACATTGAGGGTCCTATGTTGAAGCAAATACAAAGAAAGCGCAGCGAAAGTCTCCAGCTCGGTTGAAACACTGAGTAAAGCACCACTCACATGCTTTTATACGGTAAGGTAAGGATCACGAAACGAACTCGCAGCATTTTTGTGTACCACGTGCCTGGTAGAGAACTCACGGGGCTGCGAGTAGTGTCGGATTTTGACCGGAAAGACGCTCGATCAATCGCCAAGTTCCAATTTTCCTAAGTCCTGGCATCTGCGGTACATAAAAGAGTGACAATACAGGGTCAAATGTTTGCTACTGATATCGCTTGTGCGGCGATTGTGCAGGGAGGGGAGTCATCCTAACCGATAAAATGCTGACTCGCCTACCGCACGTATAAGCAATAAGAAGAGATATCCCCTATTCAGCCGAGTACATCATACGAAGTATACCGATTACTAATAGGTTGGGTTTGTTTGTGGAGAATACGGGTCAAAGGCGGTGCATCGGACACAACCCATTGGTGGCAGTCGGACTTGGTGTACTCGTATACGCACGACGTACCTGTAGTTCCGGCTGATTTGGAATATGGTGTGCGCGGAGGCAGATCGGCACTGTTGCTGAAACAGGACGGGTGGTTTCTACAGTGAGTATGGGGGCGATCGTTAAACTAACCTGGGTTCGGTATCAAGGATGGAGTGAGGATCCGATCGCCGACGGTCGACGGACAAGCGGGGGCGGGAATGGATGAATCCTTCTTGGCCAAAATATCCGGAGCGCGTAATCGTGTGGAAGGCCACGCAGAGAGTGATCGCGTCCCGAATCATTGCGATGCATTCTACCACTGTGGCCAGCATTTGGGCGCGTTAGCGCATGTCTCGCGCAAGATCACGCAGCTGGACTGCCACCAACGGGGGTGCTTGCTTCATCCCCACTTTGTCTCGCCGCTGCTCTCCCTGCACGAAGCACAAATACCTTGGGTACTGCTCGAGAGCACACGGTTGCGCGATGGACCCGCGGGAACCAAACGTCTCTGACGTCGGGAATAACGATGATGGTGCGCGCTTCACACTCGGCCATGTGTTGCACGACGTGTTGCACAATGACGGGTGGCGGGAAGCATCAGCCAAAGGCCATTTTCTGCCCACCCGGTGTAACGGCTGCATCTTGTCGGAAGTCGACGTCTACCGCCGCTGATCGCTCTCTTCGATACATGCCGCTGTTCGCACGTCCCAGTGGCTGGGCACAGCTAGGCGTTCTCGGAATACGTCATTAAGTCGCCGGTAAATTCCCCGAACAACGACCGCAACTGCCGGAATGTCGCCGGTCACAGACGAATTATCTTGTCCCGCCCCGGTAGAGAGACTGCGTCGGCTAGTGCGCTGTCCGCAGTCGGCACCAAGCGCAGCGACAACCAAAATTCCTCTGTCTCCTGCATCTCGAAGACATTTACAGGCTTCGCGTGGGTGATCGGGTTTTACGAGACCGCCCTGTTTTGAGCGCGTCTACCACGGGGCGGTCGTCAACGTCAATGACGAGTTGAGTCTGGGGTAGCTCCCTTGGGTTCTTTCGACAGTACTCCGCGAGCACCTCAAGCAACGCGAACATCTCCTTGTCGATGATGTGGTGGGGTAGTCATCTTTGAGGAAATCCCCCGCCCGCTAAGAACTCTCCCCATGCCATCTGCCATCGAGACCAGGACGCCCCATTGGTTCGACGAAGAGGTGGATAAGCTCAACCCGGATTCCTCCAGGCCGAACGCATCGTGATACCCCCGGTGCGAATTTCCCCCAAGTCAGGACGCTTTGACGCCGAGAAGGTGGCCCAAGGAGTCGGACACTATAGTGCGCACAATAGTGTCCGATTCTTTGGGCCACCCTCTTGGCGTCAAAGCGTTCTGAGCTGCGGGCAGCTCGCGACGGGGGCAAAACGATAAGCTCGTCATGGAAGATTCCAGGCTGATCCCTTTGCCGTGAGCTTCAACGACAGTATGGCCTAAGCTTCGGCGGCAAGAGGGCCGGAGATGGCGGCCGGAGGAGCAAACAGCGAGGGCCCCTCGCACAACTTGTCGATTTCGCTGCTTGTGGGATCTGCGTCCCACGACACCCTCTAGTAGACCGTGGGAACCACGGCCAAATATGCTGGAATGGCGCCGAGAGGGGCGGCCCCATCTTCCGGGTATTGCCCTTCTCCAGTTGTGGGGAATAGCACGATAGTGCCTGACTCGTTGATCCACCCCCCCCTCGACAATGTGCCCCGGGCTGGGGACAGCTCCGGTCACCCTGCCGCAGGAGCTCAGGCCAACGAGCTTAACGTAGTACCCTCCGGTACTGACGTATACGAGCTGTCCCCAGCCCAGGATGCATTGTCGCGGGGAGGGTGGTTCAACGAGTTGGGCACTATCGTGCCATTACCCACGACCGGGGAAAGGTAACGCCCGGAAGAAGTGGGCTATCATCTCGGCGCCATTCAAACCTATTCGGTCGTGGTTCCCGTGCCCCGCCGGGGAGTTCCATAGAACGCAGGTCCCTTTCACAACGAACCGACAGATTAAGCAGGGGAGTATCGCGATCTCCTCCACCGGGCGCCATCTCCGGCAACCACGCCACCGAAGCTCAGACCAATAAGCTCGACCTGAAATCTTCCAGGACGGAATTATCGTTTTACCCCGTTGTCGCAACGGGGGTAAAATGATAAGTTCGTCCTGGAAGGTTCCAGATTGGGCGCGTTGGGTTGAGCTTGAGCGACAAGGTGTTCGGAGATGGCGGCCGGAAAAGGAGGCAGCGATAACCCCTAGCCCAATGTTTCCATTTCGTTGTGTAAGAGAGGCGCGTCCCACGGCACCCTCCAGTAGGCCACGAGAACCGCGGCCGAACAGGCTTGAACGGCGCCAAGAGGGGCGGCCCCTTCTTCTGGGCGTTGACCTTCCCCGGTTGTGGGTAATGGCACAATAGCGCCTGACTCGTTGACCCACCCTCCCCACGATTATGCGTCATTGGCTGAGGGCAGCTCCGGCCACCTTGCCGCAGAAGCTTTAGGCCGGCGAGATCAACCTCCGGCACAGACGCATCCGAGATGCCCCCAGCCCAGGACGCATTGTTGTGGGGAGTGTGGGTCAACCCGTCAGGCACTATCACGCCATTAGACGCATGCTACTGTTGGGTTGTACCTAATGTTTCTGGTGCTCTTCACTTGGGGAGCTATATACCTCAACCTAACACAAACGTTGAGAAAACATGAAAGTGCCACCCGAAAAACAATCCCATGGCCTAGGTATACACCGAACAATATTGCAAAACGATAATGACGCTGCGACGACATTCTGTTAAGGAGCCCCGTCCTTCAGAAAAACATTTTATCTAAACCTGGTACCCATATCGTCGCACGCATCATTACCCATGAGTGGCGAAAGGCAACGCCCGGAAGGATAGGTTTGTCTGTAAACGTACGAAAACAAAGTAACGGACAAAACGACGTTTTTTTTGTAGTGAGAATGAGGCATGTCTGCGTCGGGAATCTGGGTCAGAGTCTATGGTAGCAATCAGAAATGAGCACCCACGAGCAGTCTCGTGTGGAACTCGTCTCGTGCAGGCTAGCAAACGCACGCCCAACGCAAGCGAGTTGGGGTTCTTGCTGATAGCGTGAGCAGACATGAGATAGTCGCTGGATTGGTCGGCGGAGCCAGGCATTTGAGCCTTTTCTTTCCTGTATCATGGACGCCTGGAACCGATACTCGGGTTGGTCTGTGTGAGAGGACCTTGGATTGGATACTTGGACTGGACAGACAAGCAGCACAGGCAACTGGGGGAGATCGGCCGACAGGAGCATCGGGCTGGATACACCGTTCTCCAGAAGCGGTGCGTGTGATGGACGTTGGGTTTCCAGCTAGAGACAGCCAAAGCTCACAGATAGTTGAGAACTGGCTCGTGATGATAAAACGAGCGTCCTGGGACCCGCTCGGGCATGTGTTGATAATTTTAGTTCTTAGAATGACAAAATGCCCACACTAAAATATGACTGCGCACTATATAGTGCGTACCCGTACTATGTATTAAGAGATCGTGATATGCAAATTTCACAGTACTAAACTGGGTCCCCGCCCTAAAGGTTACCGCACTAACGCGGGACCACGATTGTGCTCGTTCGTGTATAAAATACACCTCAGCCGCGGGCGATATGATTACGTACCAAACCTGGTACATGTGCTCGTACAGGATTATAATACCAGTATGATACGTAGTTTAGGATGTTCGTATTCATACTTCGAAGTGTGATACATACCAGGTATCATGCAGAGCACGCAGGGAGGTTGCTCTGCACACGGATCCATAGTGAAGCTTCGTTCGAGTCTGCATGGATGGCTGTGATAGATGGAATGCAGGTCATTCGCACTCACTCGCAAATCTATATACTGCTGTGAGAAGCAGACAGACCATCTTGTGCTCGTTAGATGACATTCGTCAGAGCCTAGACTGCAATATGGGCATCATTCTACGTTGGTCCCTGATACGTATGTGATACATCATGCCAGTATGATACCTGATACTGCTGTATCGCCAACATTGCAGTTTACCTGCTGTGTGTAATGGATGCTACACTGCTGCTGCTACAGAGACAGCAGCAGCTGACAGTACATTTACAGATCAATACTGGAAGTACTGATCTTGAACTCTGCATTTACCTGTTACATATACCGATGTCAATAATACTCCGGGGTATATTTAACCTGTACTTAGTATTTTCAAGGTTAAATAGTGCGAGTGCTGGTCTTAACTTACGCTGTACGTAGGTTCACTGCTACTGCTACAGAGACAGCAGCAGCTGCTGCAGACAAAGACAGCAGCAGCCAGTATCCGCCAGTATCCGCCAGTACCAGTACTGTATACAAGGGCTCCGCTCCGCGGGCGACGCTCGCGCAAGTAAGAATACAACAAAATGTGAAGGGGGCAGAAATAAGAGGCCCATGATTTGGTGCAACTAGCGACTTGATAATGCCAAGGGCTACTTGTGCAGAGCTGATTGCCCTGTGCT
>JAYJMJ010228925.1:0-15558 GCA_036873875.1 Laminaria ephemera
AATTGCAACAAAGCCCCAATCGTCAAGCGGCTACTCAATTTAGCCAAAAGAACTTGCACCCCTTTAGCATCTAAGTTTTGAACAACCTGACCAGCAAAAGGCATTTCTAGCCAAGTAATTTCTTTAGTAGCGATTTCCAATACACCGAACACTAAACCTTTCGCTAGTTGTTGCGTGATACGTACTTGGTGTTGCACACAACTTGGATCATACGCTACACCTGATTTGGTAGAAATTTTCATTGAATGTTGGCTATCCATCCAACCCACTATCAAATCTGGTGTAATACTTCCACGGCTGTAGGCATTACACGTAAAAGTGACATATTGAGCACCTGCTTCGGCTAAAGCCGCCACATCCACATTAATATATTCAGCAGTACCGACTTTATTGGGAATGCTTTGGATGTCGCCACTATGCTTGCAGCCCGTTATTACCAATTGACTATAAGAACAAATTTCACTTTTATCCTTATAAGCAATATGGCAACTCAAATCCATGTCTAAATGTTGGGCAGGCAAACCTTCGCCCCACTGCATAAACAAACGGATTTTATTACCCGCTACTGGAAATTTAGCCCCCATTAAGGCAACAGGCAAATCTTGCACATTCGCACTTCGTTCCCCAATCGAAACAGGCATATTGAATAGCATCGGATCAATATAGATACTTTTAGTCGTTGTCGGCATTGCTGCAAATCGTTTTTGCATCGCCAAGCAGCAAAGGTCTTCTACCTTTGTTTTCATTTCCTCTAACTGCTTGGTATCGTACAAGGCAATCAATTGATTCGCAGGAATTCTTTTTCGATTACCACCGAGTGGTTGCACACTTCTTTCTGCTGTATCGAAATAGTTTTGGGAATAACTATTCAAGGTAAACACCAAACGAGCTGGTACTTGGTCAATGACTTCCGCAAAAGCCGCTGTAGAAGCTGTTGCTCCGAACCACAGCATATTGGAAAATAAAGACCGAGCGAAAACACCTGGTCGTTGCTTTAATAATTGAAAAGATTGTACTGCATCTGAGGTCAATCTTGCCTTCATGACTTGCCCTTGCCAAACGGTATACTTTTTATTATAAAATACATCAAGTAAGTGCGCTAAACGCTCAAAGTCTGATCGCTTGCTGTATTCTGCCAATCGCAACGCACGAATAAAACGTACCCACATCCCTCTTTTAGGGTGCATGATTTCACAAGCTTTTTCGGCAGTCATCTCTAAGTTATTGAGCCAAGCAGCAACCATGCGGCATTCTTTTCTAGTATATTTTAGGCGAAGTGCTGCTTTTTTCTGCTCTTTTGATATAGTGGTTTTATCTCGAAATATACCAATATGTGTATTATTAGCTTTATGTCGATGGATAATCGTTTTTGGTTGTAATATTTGTAAAAAACCTGTTTTCTTGTACCATAAATATCGTAAAATATCCGTTGGTGATTGGAATAAAGGCTGTGCTTTTGCTGCCTGGTCGTTTTCTATTAAAATATCAATTACCAGCATTAAAGTTTCCTTCATCCCAACCGTAACTTGTGGCAGATCAAAAATAGCCAATAATAGTTTAAGGCTATCTATTTGCGTAGCATCCAAAGCGGTTTTAGAGACTAATAGACTTTTCAAGAACTGTTCAAGGTCTGTTTCTACCCATAAATCCAATACCTTTAATCGACTACCTTGACCAACATATTCTATTTCCCCTGTTTCGAATGGTGTGCCACAAAATGGACAACCGTTATATCGTTCTAATGGAAAAGTGTTTTTAGGAATTCGATGACCACAAGCAAGCATCGTTCCTGTATTCGTTTTAGTAATATTGGCAAATAACGTAACAATGTGATCTAGCACCGTTTCTCCCGTAGGCACCTCCCAACCTTTGACTAAAGGTGTCCAATTTTTCTTTACGCCTGTAACTGTTTTAAGGACATCCAAAACTTCTAACTTATAAGCAGGACTAACACTATTGATGGCATGAAGTAGTTTTTCAGAAAAGGTAAATCCCAACTTTGCTACATTCACGGCTAGTATAGAAGTCGTTTCCGTCATCTGTTTCCCCTCTGACTGTATTTTGTTATTTGGAATAAATATAGCACCTTGACGAAGACTAACTTTTAATAAATTTTTCATAAAATAAATGATTAAGCTCCCACTTATTTTGGTAATTAGTAAACAATCGTTGTTGGAGTCGAACCAACCCTTTGCAGGGTTACCATAGAAGTATGTTTACTTTGACCAATAATAGGTAATTGTTTTTACAGCCTAAAGACTGATTTAGAGGGGCAGGCTGGAATCGAACCAGCGACCCAAGTAGCCATATTAACTGAAGTAAGATAGTATTGACCTAAATATAGATAATGTAATATCTGAGTTGTACTTTGCTCTACCAACTGAGCTACTGCCCCTAAATTTGAGTTAGATTTGACGTTTAGATATTGTAAAATTGGAGGAACTCTTTTAAAAGATAGGTAATGGCATAAGTGGTAATCATTTTCATTGAATGTGGAAGTAACTTATACTTGACCTATTTGTCCTAAATTCAAATTCCTGTTTTGATAACTACCGTTAAAGAGGTAAAGTTCCCAAAGGAGAGAAAAAACTAAAGTTACTCATTTCTTAAAGTGTAACAAGCTTATTCAACTATTGTCTAAAATAATAGTCTCATATAATGCGGCAAGCGGAATGGCTAAATTAATACAAGGAATTTCAAGCACACTATCTAATTGATCTAAAGCAGTATAAATCCATTGCCCATTATCCATTTTTGTATAATGCTCAACGGCATAAGCATATTGAGAAATCAATACATACTGCATTAAAGAAGGAATTCGTTGATACTTGAAGAATTTACCTGTTTTATCATAAGAAGCAGTGGATTTTGATAAGACCTCGACGATCAATTTTGGATGTCTAACGACTAAGGTATCTTTTTGATCTTCCTTATTGCAAGTGACAACAATATCTGGATATACTCCTCTTTTATGGGACGCTACTGCTGTAATGACGTTCTCATGAAAAAGCCGACAACCATTTTTTCTTAATTGAGGGATATTAGCGTTTAATAAAAAATTAGTAATGATCGTATTATGATTTTTAGTAGTGGCTTCTATTGGAAGTAGTACGCCATCTTGAAATTCATGCCTGATTTCACTTTCTTGCTCGAATGCTACATAGTCTTCAAAAGAGTATTTTCGGTTGATTTTTTTTGCAGTATTCATTGGAAGTGTATTTTAATAGTTTAATCAAAGATACCTAAAATACTAGAATTATTCTACGTTACTGCTTTCCTTTATCAAAATAAACAGAGACCAAAACCCCAAAACTCCGTCCAAACAAACATGAAGCAACCCATTCCCAACGATCAAATTATCGAGCTTCAAGAGACTCGACTGATTGAAGCTTTCCAAGTGGATTATACGATAATCGCTACGGGACTAGGAGAAGTAGTATCCGTAACCAGCCCTCTTTTAGCATTACCCACCACCGCACAACGCTTGATGATTGGTGGAAAATATGAGCAAGTGATTGCTACTGCCAAAGGAATGGCTAGTCTTTTTCCTTATGCTTTACCACTTGTAGCAATGGGCTATTTGAAAGGAGAAGAATGGCAGACACTTGCAACGCAATTAGCTGATTTTCAGAAGACGACCCCTGCTAATGCCCTTAAAACTATTCAATCTGAATGGGTAGAACAAGCCTATCAAATCCATCAGCAAGCAGACCCAACTCAAGAACTACAGTTAGCCGCACAATTAATGTCCTCGACTGAGCAAAATCGGTCTAATGCTTTAAAAAAATATAATGCTGCGGAGAAAATAACTTATAATAGCGATTTTATAGGGCCTTTGTTATTGCAATTACTACCAATTTCCAAAGACTCCTACACGCTTAAAGCGATTTACCAAGCGTTAGCAACTCATCCTTGCGACAGTGTTTATTTACTATTATCGAATCGCCTAAATAATCCTGCTTTCAAAAAGTACCATACCTCTATTTTGAAAGGTTTGAAGCCTTATAAAGATGCCGCACATCAAGAAGTGTTAGCGACTTACTATGAGTCTATGCCGTCTTTAGGGGGAAAAGGGTTAGTTGTTTTTATGGAGGGTGTTTCTGGACTTCCTTTGACGCAACAAAAGCAACTATTGTATCACATATTAACCAGTGATAATAGGGGCGCAGCGATAAAAGCGTATGAGCAATTACAACGAGTAGGGCTAACAGAAGAAGATTTCGCTAAAAAACTATATGCCGTTTTTAAAGAAAGACGCTCTTTAGAAAATATGTTAGCGATTTTAAAATTGTATGACCGTGTTACTAATGCAGCGCACTTGCCAACAGGAACAGAATTATTAGACGTACTAGTATGGGCAAATGAACAAAAAAAAGCAATCGCAATTAATTATAGTTTGACTGATAAATTAGGTGAAAGACTAGATAAAAAAGGCTTCCCTCAATTATTATCATTGCTCAAAACTGAAAACATCAATGTCCGAGAGGCTGCTTTAGATCAAGTGACCTCCTTAGCCAAGGCAGAACATACCCCCTTATTATCGGCAATACTACCTGATGTAGCAGCCTCTGTTCAGCAACGACTCACTTTTATCTTAAAAAAAATACTAGAACGCTATTCGACCAAAGACCCCTTAGCTCCTTTGTTGCAATTGTTGGGGGAGACAGATACCCTAAAAATAGAAATGATTAAGCCTATTCGTAACTTATTACAGTATCGAGTAGATACAACTGCAATCGACCCTTTGCTTCAAGAACTATCTAATACTGATCCTGTTATAAGAAGGGCAGCAGCCAAGACATTGCGAGTCTTTAAAGATAATAAAGTCAATCAAGCTCTAGAAAGGATCGCAAAAAATGATCCCGATCCATTGGTCAAAAAAAATGCCCAAGATAGCTTAGCCTGGATTGCTAGCCCCTTCTCGGAACAACGTAAAATGGAACGAGAACAAAAAGAACAAATAGAAAACTACCTAGAAGAAATGATTGACACCAATGAACAGGAAAATGGGAGACCTCTATCGCCTTTCACCCGTTTCGTCATGAAATCTTTCGGTCGATTTTATTACGGTTATTTTCCCAAAGAAGAATGGAAGGAGTGAGTTATGAGTTATAAGTGATGAGTGATGATGCTGTATTAGATGTTGACAATGAGTAGTATGGGGCACGGATTTACGTAGATTATGTAGATTTTATACTAGTCAGAATTGGACTATCCAACGTCTCTCTTACGACCTAGAACACGCCTAGCTAAGAAACCGTAAAAATCCGTGTAAATCTCGTCAGAGATTTCCGTGTCCCATCCTACATGTTGTCAACATCTAATACAGCATCATCACTCATCACTTATAACTCATAACTAAAAGTCAACATCTAACTAAAGTATAATTAGAAAAAAACATGGATTTCCCTACTGGAGCAAATGCTTTATTAATCGCCTTACAAACCCCTTCGCCCAAAGGAACATTGGGTATTCCTGTATTATTATGGGGTAAACCAGGAGTTGGAAAATCTAGCTTTTTGGAAGGCTTAGAGACGGCAGAATTGCCGGTGATTACCTTGATTGCCTCTATTCATGATCCGACAGATTTTTCGGGCTTGCCGATAGAACATAATGGAAAAGTGCGCTATGCCATTCCAGAATGGGTAGAGCATTTTGGAGAGGATGGCAATGGTTTATTATTTTTGGATGAATTGACAACTGCTCCTCCTGCGGTACAAGCTGCTTTATTACGGGTAGTACTAGAACGCAAAGTAGGCTTTCATTCTTTGCCAGATAAAGTACGAATTGTGGCAGCCGCTAACCCGCCTGATCTAATGTCAGGAGGCTGGGAATTATCGCCTCCGCTACGGAATCGTTTTGTGCATTTACAATGGAATTTACCACCTTCGGTGTATATCCAAGCACTAGAAAAAGGGTTTGGAAAAGCAGAACTGCCTACGATTGACCCTATTGCACATGCGCAATTGTTGCCGCATTGGAAACTCTTAGTTGCGGCTTTTTTAAAACGCTCTCCAACTTCCTTATACACCGACCCAGATAGTGACCCTTATGCGTTTGCGAGTCCTCGTACTTGGGATTTTACGGCTTCTTTATTGGCTTCTTGTGATCTCTTGGGTATTGCGCCTAAGCGAGGGCAAGAAGGAACAATTGCTTGTTTAGAATTAATAAAAGGCGCAATAGGGGAGGGCGTAGCGATTCCATTTTTATCCTTTTTGAATAATTTACGACTGCCAGACCCTGTTGCTTTATTAGATCAACAAGATACTATTTCCGTTGCGGAATTAAATGACAGTGAACTATATGTTTTATTTAATTCCCTCAATCGAGTTTTGAATGAACGGATGGCACAGTCGGATTTTTACAAACCTGCTTTGGTGTATTTAGATTTAGTGCAGCAAGTCATTCAAGCAGGTCGAAGAGATTTAATTTTTGTCGCGCTTAAAGAAATGGTGCAAACTCCTAATACAGGCGCAGGGAATTTATTGATTAATGCGCAAAAAACAGCGACTACTGCTTCTAAAGCTGATCAAGATGCAGTGAATAAAGGCATACAACAGCTGTTTGCAGAGGAAGGCTTGGTAGAATTTATTGATGTATTTGTGCCGAAGGAATGAGCTGTCAAAGGAATGATCGAGTCTCACGTAACTATCAAATTTATTCGACCTAAGAATTTCAACTACTTTTTTTTCTGTATAGGTCGAATAAATTTGTTGGTAACGGCTGACTACTAAACAAAAAAAATGCAATCAGAAACTGATAATTTAATTCGATTCGCAAGAGCTTATTGTGCGGAAAAACTACCGTGGTTTGCGCCAATTCTCTTCCAATGCCAAATAGAACTCACCAACCAAGTACCATTAGCAGCAATAGATCAACACCTAAATATTTATTTTAATCCAGAAGCCGTAGAGAAAATAGCAGCAGCAGGAGATCGTAAGAGTACTTTAGAGCAATTGGGCTTTGTATGGATCCATGAAATTTCGCATATTTTACGAGAACATGGCGACCGAGCAAAAGCGGTAAATGCCTCTCATGCGATATGGAATATTGCAGCAGATCTGGAAATCAATGATAGTAATTGGGAAGGTTTGCAAGCCCCTGAAATATTCCCTTTGCTTTTTCCAGAGAATTATAAGCTTGATAAAGGGCAATTAACGGAGTATTATTATCAAAAATTACTGGAACAAAAGGAGGAAAAAGAAGCACAGGAATCAGACGATTCGGAAGACGACAGCCCTAATAATCCTGTAGATAAGGAGCAAGATGATACCGCTCCTAAAGAACCTGATACCCCCAATGATAATACAGATAATAATGCCAATCCACCACCAGATGAAGGCAGTGGCGTACATGGCAATTCCCGACCGTGGGAATTAGAACAAGAAGCAGACGAAAAAGAAGTGCGAGTCGAAACGGCCAAACAGCATAAAGATGGCTTAGAGGTAGAAATGATTCGTAAATCAGTGGCGCAAGCAATGAATGATGCGGCAGGAAATATTCCTGGTGGTTGGGAGCGTTGGGCAAATGCGCGATTGAAACCAACAGTGAATTGGCGACGAGTCCTTAAACATCGGATGAGTATTGCTACCAATAAGGGGGTAGGGAATCGAGTAGATTATACCTATAGTCGCCCAGGTAGACGACAATCTATACATCGGTCTATTTTATTACCTTCTTTGAGAGGAGATATGTCTGCTAGAATTGCTTGTGTAGTGGATACCTCGGGTTCTATCAAAGACCATGAATTGAGCCAAATAGTAGGGGAAGTATTGGGCATACTACGTACTTTAAATGCGCCTGTCACGATTATTCCTTGTGATTCTAAAGCGTATGACCCTATTAAGATAGCCGTGCCTTCTGATGCGTTTAAGTTACAAAAAATGCCCGGTGGAGGTGGAACAAACATGATAGTAGGGATTGAAGCGGCAATGGCTTTGAAGCCCCGACCAGATTCTATTTTGGTGCTAACGTATGGTTTTACACCTTATCCGCAAAAGTATTATTCAATTCCCGTCTTGTTCGGTATTTTTAAATTGGAAGGAAAAGTTAGTCGGCGACCGCCGAATCCACCGTGGAAAAATGATATGGTGGTGGAGATTCTAATGTGATTTCGAGTTTAGAGTAGTATATGTAACAGATCCGTAGCTAAAAATAATCCGTAGCTAAAATAATCCGTAGCTAAAATAATCCGTAGCTAAAAATAATCCGTGCTTAAAATTAGGAAGATTTCAGCTCCTTTTCCATACGTTCCAGTCTTTTTTCTATTTGAACTAATTTCTCTAAAATGAGTATATGCGTTTTTTTAGCATCAATTCCAACAGGGCTTTTATCACTGTGAATTAATTTAGCCAAGGCTTTGTAGGTCGCCTCATCAACTTTAAAGTCCATATTTTGAGTTTGTAAAGAATTAGGGGGAATTAATATACGATGTTGACGATTTTTTTAACACATAGGAACACAGTGCGGCAAAGCCGCAAACTAGATGTTGACATTTTCTTTAACACATAGGAACATAGGCACATAGTTTTTGACGTTGACAAAATCCACTCAAAATCTAGTAGTCAATGTCTAATGCTATTTGCCTATGTTTCTATGTGTTAAAAAAATTGTCAACATCTAAATCCGTTGTCTTTAAATTATCCGTTGTATAAATGTCAACATGTCAACATCTTGTAAGAATAATTAATAATCAATAATTTAATCAACTAAAGTCTCCGTCTCCGCTTTCTCCCCAGTCAATTGCTCTTTATACAAAGGCAAAATTTCTTTAAATATCTTAATCGTTGCTCTTAAGCTCTTAAAAGAAGCACCACCTGATGCGTTTTTATGCCCCCCTCCTCGGAAATGTTTTTGCGCAATTTCTTGCACCGAAAAATCCCCTTTAGAGCGTAGAGATATTTTAACAATAGTGGGTTGTTCCGTAATGAATGCTGCTAATTTCACATCTTTCATCATCAATAAATAATTGACAATGCCTTCCGTATCTCCTCGTTGAATATCAAAAACCTCGTAGTCCTTTTTGGTGAGGACAATAATACCGGTCTTGTATTCTTCGATTACTTCCATTCGTTCATTTAAACAATGGCCCAACAATCTAAGACTCTTTAGCGGTAAGCTATTAAATAATAAATTCTGTAGCTTGACATCATCTACCCCAAAATCTTTTAAGCCTGCGACCACTCTAAACAACTTAGAAGAAGTACTGTATTTAAAAGAACCTGTATCTGTTAAAATTCCAGAATAAAGGCATTCCCCCAATGCAATACTAATCATCTTCATATCCCCTAAATCTACAATAAAATCATAGATCATTTCGCAAGTAGAACTTGCAGATGGGTCAGAAAAGATATAATCGGCACAATTATCAGGATATAAATGATGGTCAATCATTATCTTAGTCGTATTGGTTTGGGCAGCAATTACCTCTCCCATTTTGTCCACCCGATCTAAGCCATTATAATCTAAGATGAAGATAATATCTGCCTTTTCTAGGGCAATATTGACCGATTCTCCTTCCGTATCATGGATTAAAATATCATTACTGCCTGGCATCCAACCCACAAAATCAGGGTATTCGGATGGAAAGGCAACTTTGGTATTGTGTCCTAATTGATTCAAATACAACTGCAATCCTAGACTCGATCCCATAGCGTCTCCATCAGGATTTCTATGGGAAGTTATTACAATGTCCTTAGGGATTGATAATAAGGACTTCACTTCTGCTAACTGACTATTCATTTTCTCGGTGTTAATTATAGGGCACAAATTTCACGCTTTTTAAGCATAGTACCAAAAACTTTATTTAGCTATTGACTTCTATTGTATACTTTACTTACCTTTGCACGGTTTTTAAAAAAGCTACTTTTATTTTTATAATTTATATAAATATTTGAGACTAAACAAGTTGCGTGCGAAACTTTTTCAAAAACATAATTTAATTAAAAATATTTACTTTTTCAAATAAATTAAAGTTTACATACAAAGAGTATAGGTTAGTGAACCGAAATCAAAATATCTTTCTCCAGCGTGTACTCTTTAGTGTGGAGAAGAGAGAGCAGTTGGTACAGAGTAGAGCGGAAATCTGTTAAAATAGAAACGAGTTTTCTTCAATTTTAAACGAAATCTATCTCTATTCTCGCTACTCTGATCTCTGATCTCTAAGCTTTAATGTAATCTCAATTAAAAATTAAGATATAAATGCCGAAGAACAGAACGTTTACAATGGTGAAGCCTGATGCCGTAAAAGCAGGACATACAGGGGCCATTTTAGCACAAATACAAGAAGCTGGGTTCAAGATCATTGCGATGAAATTGACGAAATTATCTCCTGAAAAAGCGGGAGAGTTTTATGAAGTACACAAAGAACGTCCTTTTTATGGCGAATTGGTTGAATTTATGTCTAGCGGTCCTATCGTAGCAGCTATTCTAGAAAAAAACAATGCTGTTAAGGATTTTCGTAAATTGATTGGTGCTACTAATCCTGCGGAAGCGGAGGCTGGTACTATTCGTGCGAAGTATGCGAAAAGCATTGGTGAAAATGCTGTACATGGTTCAGATTCTAATAAAAATGCAGCTATCGAAGGACAGTTTCATTTCTCTGCCGTAGAAATGGTAGGGTAAATACAAGAGTTATAAGTTATGAGTGATGAGTTATTATCCTATTTGATGTTGACAGCCTTGTTAGTGGTTAGTTGATTAAATTATTGATTATTCTTACAAGATGTTGACAATTATTGAGTTTCAAATTTTGAAAGATTCGATGAACTACCTAGTAAGGTAGTCAATATCAACTTTGGTAATAACTTATCGCTCCTAACTCATCTAGCAAGGTAGTCAACGTCAAATTTGGTAATAACTCATAACTCATCACTCATAACTCCCTCCCAATCATCCCTCAAATAAACCTTTTTAACTTATTCTTGCCATTTTAACCCCTTGTTTTACTTCGTTAGCTGACTAATTTCCCTGTTTAGTCCCATTTTGTACCCACCTATATCCTTTTCGACTATTTATCCCTCCTATTCTCCAGATTAACCCTCTTTCCTTTTATTCCTTTACAAGACAACCGATACTTTCCACCTTTGCAATGCACTCTGCTGTACCTTGGCCTTTAGGCTGAGGATAATTAAAACTGAAAACGAGTCATTACGATCCTCAGCCTAAACAGGCTGACCGCTAATAAGATATTATCAAAATAATTAATATTTAATTGATATTAGGATTTTTGATAACATAAAATAAAAAGTTCTTTGAAAAAATTGGATAAAAAAGGAATTAGCTACTTGAGAAGACTTTTGGTCGATGCTGTGCTCGAAAAAAGTAAAATTGGCGGCTAATTTCATTAAATTATAGCCAATACACATCAACAGAAATTCAGCTTGGACATTAGCAAGTCCTCTGAGTAAGAAATAAGTATATCCTAAATTGAATTTCAGATGTCCAAAAATGGATTCTATTGGATGTAATCTTTTCTTATACATCTTTCGACCCTGTTCGGATTGGAGTCGTTGCCTCATTTGCTGTACTAAGGGTTCTCTTCTTTCTATGCCTATAGTCCTAAAATCTGCTTTGGTACAAAGTTCTCTCACAGGACAGTCCTGGCACTGCGTTCCTTTATAAGTAATAAACTGATAATCCCCATCTTTTTTGTTCCGAAAAAAAGGCAAAGGCTGCCCTTGCGGACAGATGAATTCATCTTTGTCTGGATGCTTTTTAAAATGAATTCTATGATAGGGTTTGTCTTTGAAGTCTTTATTAAAATCTTGATCTGGAATATATCCAGTGATTTTTTCCGTTTCTAGATATTCGTAATTACTAAGAGAGGCATAGCCTGGATCGGCAATAATATTTTCTATTTTTTGGGAAGTATTTTCCTGTACTCCTTTAATACATGGTTTTAACTGCTTTTTATCATTTCCATCTTGATTAACAGCTCCATGTAAGATAGTTTGGTGCTCGTTACAGCCCACCTGTACATTATAGAACATATCTGTCGTTCCTTTCTTACCCTTCATTTTCGGGGCATCTGGATCTGTAAGATTAATTTTTTTATCGGTCTGTTCTGTAGAAGCAAGGAGTTTGGTAATACTAGCACGCTTTCTTTTCTTTTTAGCCAAATCTTCTTGCAATTTTTTTTGTTGTTGCTCCTCCGAAATAATTTGTAACTCTTGTTCGATTACCGCTACGTCTTCTTCTAAATGAACTAACCATCTTTCATAAGTGGCTCTATCTCTACTTTGATACTTAGACGCATTGGCTCCGATCTTACTCCCATCAAAAATAAGGGTCGAAGCATCCTTGCTATTCGTATCAAAAAGCTGCAACAATGCTTGAAAATAATCCTTGAAATAGTCGACATTCGCTTTACGGAAATCATTAATAACTGTCTTCTTTGGAAAATATCCTTTACTCAAATATATAAACGGTATTTGTTCTGTACAGGCAGTAGCTAATTGCCTACCGCTTCTGATGCCTTGCATATAGCCGAAGAACACAATGCATAAGAGTAACTTAGGATGATAAGCATGTGGACCTAAACTACTATAAGCAGATTCAATTTTACTCGTATCTAGTTGGGACACGCAATCCTCCACAAAAAATACTAAGTGGTCTTTTGGAAGAAAGTCACCAATATTTAATGTCCAGTTTTCTTCCAAACCTATTTCGTAGGGTTTAAATTTTGCCATACCTATTCCTATGCAAAGACAATGCAATTTTTCTCACATTTCCTTGTTTATCCAATTTTTCAAAGAACTTTTTTAAAGAGTTAGAAAAGTTATACTTGATTATCTTTTCTAATATCTAGCTTTTTCTCTTTTAACGGTCAGCCTGTTTAGGCTGAGGAGACTATGTAATCAAAAGGGTTTTCTTATAAAAAAATTATTGCCTAAAAAATCAAGTCAAAGATTTGAAGAATACCCATTTGAAGTTAAAAACTTCAAATATCGACTCAGTGTTTTAACAAAAGATGGTGCGATGGTCGAAGTTTGTAAATCGACCTAATATTTTAACAATTTTGATCTGATTTTCGGTGCATTTAATTTTTATAAGAAAGCCCTTATGTAATCAATAAGCTCCTCAGCCTAAAGGCCAAGGTACGGGCAACGCTACATCGAAATAAATTGCGAAAGTAATTAAGATTTAGAAACAATTAAGTCGAATGTTTGTAAAAAAATGTATTATTGGAATAGGATTTGGACTTTAGGCAGTAGAAGAAACTTTTCCTTAAAGAAAGCCCTCTCTCAATTATTACAAATAAATAATCAATTATGCCATTCACGAAGACGCATTTACTAGGCTTACAAGTATTTGACCCAAAAATATGGAGAGATGACCGAGGGTATTTTTATGAAAGCTACAATAAGAACACTTTTGAAGAAGCAGGTATCCCAACGGAATTTGTACAAGATAACCAAGCCTTGTCCACTTATGGCGTTTTAAGAGGCTTACACTATCAATTACCACCTTATACGCAAGCCAAACTAGTTCGAGTAACACAAGGCGAAGTTTTAGACGTAGTAGTAGACATTAGAGAAGGGTCTGCTACTTATGGGGAGTGGTATAGTATTCGCCTAAGTGCTGAAAATAAAAAACAATTATTTGTTCCCAAAGGCTTTGCACATGGCTATGTAGTATTGAGCGATACGGCTGTTTTTTCTTATAAATGCGATAATTTTTATACGAAGTCGCACGATGCAGGACTTTTGTATAATGATCCAACTTTGAATATTGATTGGGAAATAGATAGTAACAAAGCTATTTTATCAGAGAAAGACAAAAAACAACCTATCTTTGGGGAGCATAAAAAATATTATTCACCAGTTGAATCGATAACAACAGCATGAAAAAAATATTAGTTACAGGTGGAGATGGACAATTAGGGAGCGAATTAAAAGTATTAGCAAATAACGAAAAAAACTATCAATTTTTCTTTTCAGATATTGGAGACCTAGATATAACGGATGATAAGGCGATTGCAGCAACCTTTGCACAATATCAGCCAGACTATGTGATTAATTGTGCGGCGTATACAGCGGTAGATAAGGCGGAAACCAATGAGGCACTAGCAGATAGTATTAACAGACAAGCGGTTCGATCTTTAGCGGCTACTTGTGTGGTCAATAATTGCCAATTGATTCATGTATCTTCTGATTATGTGTATCATAACGACATCAACCGACCTTTAATTGAAACGGATCCTACTAGTCCAAAAGGAGTGTATGCAAAGACAAAATTAGATGGAGATTTACAAGCATTAGAAGTTAATCCTTCGACTATTATCTTGCGTACTTCTTGGGTGTATTCTTCCTTTGGGCATAATTTCGTGAAAACGATGCTTCGATTAGGGAAGGAACGAGACCAATTAGGGGTCGTGTATGACCAAATTGGTGTGCCGACTTATGCTAGAGATATTGCAGAAGCTATCTTAGTTATTATTGATAAAACGACCCAATCCGATGCTACTTATGGAGGGGTCTATCATTTTGCACCACAAGGGGTAACTTGTTGGTATGATTTTGCCAAAGCTATTTTTGAAATAGAGCATATAGAGTGTCAGGTCAATGCTATTTTATCAAAAGCGTATCCGACACCTGCGCAACGACCGACTTATAGTGTTTTAAATTGCGATAAGATAAAGACTACTTTTGATTTAAAAATTCCTTATTGGAAGGATAGTGTGAAGGCTTGTTTGGCAGTTTTGAAAGAAGAGGAAGCCTTGATTGTGTGAGTAGATTGGCAAATTAATTCATTTAAAATGGCAAAATATGGCTTACAGTAAATTCACCTTACCTGAGATTATAGACAAGTTTGATTTAAAAATCAAAAGGGAAAAGATTTTTGAAGAGATTAAGCCTATTGAAATCAGTGCTTTTTTAAAAGAAAGTTTGACTCGTGGTGCTGCCATAGCATTGCCTAATGGAAGTGAAAAAGCACGTTCTGAATTATTAGTAATTCCTTTTTTAGTTGAATTAAAACAATTAAATAATAATCGAATTTCCGTTTTTTCAGGGGAGTTTTTAGACGTAGATAAGAAAAAAGGATTGAATGGAGAATGTGATTTTATCCTTTCCTATAATGAGAACCAGCTGTTTATAGATACTCCGATTTTTACGATTGTAGAAGCAAAAAAGAATGACATAGGAGAAGCATTTGGGCAGTGTGTTGCTCAAATGATAGGAGCTAAATTATTTAATGAAAAGCACAATAAAAACATTGATACTATTTTCGGTTGTATTACGACAGGTGATCGTTGGCATTTTTTAAGGCTAAAAGATTCACTAGTTTCCATCGCTTCCAAGGATTTGACGCTCGAAGGTAAGGAAGATGTAATATTGGGAACTTTGCAAAAAATTGTAGAAAAGAGAAAAGAATGAATTATTCATTTTTTATTCTTCAATATTAATCGGCCTATTAATACTTTCCTCTAAAGAAATAAACGTTTCTGTTCGTTGAATACCTTGAATTTTCTGGATCTTATCATGTAGCACCTCTCGAAGATGTTGGGTATCCCTACAGATGATTTTAGCGAAAATACTATACATCCCTGTTGTATAG
>JAYJMJ010229034.1:0-15554 GCA_036873875.1 Laminaria ephemera
TTGTTGGACAACGCTGACCGAGGCTAGATGAAAATTGACGAATTGGGCCGCTTGACCAGAGAAGAGCCAGAAAAAAAAAAATAATCATTTTTTCCGCATAGCGACCGTACGAGAAATCTTTCAGCAAACAATTCGAAAGCGAAGTTTGGAAACTTTTTTGCTAAGGATCGGCTTGCCATAAGCAGCGGTCTTAATACTGGTTATCGCTCAATCGCTCACGTACTTGTCGACGTGTGCAGTACCTATTTGTTTTCCTTACTTTTTGGTTCCCCACGGTATTCTGAGAACCATGCTCCCGGTGATATCTAACCACCGACCCGCGCGATCGGTTGTGCGCCCGGTACTGCCACTGCTTGCTCGTGGTCTGTAGAGCATTCCCCAGTCCTCGGTACTTCTACTTCCAGTGGTTCTGAGTTTACTTGCAGTGCTGTAGGACCACCCGCCTAAGCACCAACCCATTCACAGACCACTTTCCTGTTTCTAGGGAATTTTACTCCTCCCAAACTAACCCCCCAGGCCTTGATTCGGCTCCTACCTCCTCCACTTATCGACTTCCGTCCGATTCGAAGCGCTTGTGTTACTGCTGGATTCCGCCCTTAGGCCAGAACTAGACAAGGACTGGCTGGCTCATCTGCTGTTGTTTGAGTGGATTATTCCGCAGGACCTCGCGAGAGCTCCAGAGTCCCTTCTGGACTCAAGCATTCCTTTGTCGAAACAGGCAGCGTGGTTGCAGAATCCCTTCTGGACTCTAGCATTCTTTTGTCGAAACAGGCAGCGTGGTTGAATAGCAATTTGTCAAACGAAATCACAACGCTGACAGGGGCAGCCTTCGTAGCAGCCGACACGAGAGATTGACGACGCGTACGGTCGACGGAGTAAATAGCACACGTATTAGTGCTTTAACTTTTTTTCGCGTTTTGGTGACCAAGTTATGTCATGGTTCTTGACCGATTTCTGTGAGATTTTAACGTTCCCGTCCTGAGGTGTCTCCAATGGTAGGGCAGGAAGCCCCCCACAGCTCAGTCCCTGCCCATACATTCACTGTCAGCACGTACAGAAGACCGCCTGACTTGCGTGCTGATCGGAAAGTCCCGCAAAATACTCCTTTGCAACTCGTTGCCCCTCTCCCCCTTCGAAGGCGCTGGTGTAGGTTGCGGCGGCAGTCATGATCCTTGTGCGTCTCCCAAAGGGCGCGGAACGAGTCGAGTTGTTGTATTGGGTTAAACAAGCTGTTGCGGGTCTTCTTGGGCAGCCGTATCGACATCGTTCCGCTCCCTGACTCGTATTGTTGAAAATAAACGCTGATGTCGGTGCGTAAACCGTGTTCGATGTCGGCCGATGTACAATATGCGGCGACGTTGTAGATAGGATTCCCAATTTAGGGCCATATGAGTTACTGAGGACGTTTGTTTATGTAGGGCACCGTGATAATGTCATGTCACAATGTTGTATCACGGGGTTATGCACAACCATTAGGGTGATCGAGCTAGAGCTACGCCCCCTGGAGTGCAGTCTGCCACCACTCTTCTACAACTAGCTCCTCTTCCCTCGCTCTGTTTAGCACTTCGGCCCCCTAAGCGCCACTCTACAACCACCCATCGTTCTCTTGTGTTGCCTTGAACAACACAAGCGCCCTTCACAACCTCTTGGCGCAATCTCTAGAGTCTCTTGCAGAGGAGAGCTACATTACCGGCACTCCAATAGGTTATGAGCTTCGACCCAGAAGCACCAGGTCGGCCTTCTTCGATTCCGTCAAGATCATACACGGGGGGAGAAGACTGCTGTCGCGCTGTCACTTACGAAACATCAAGATAACGCCTACGTCCCGCCATCACGCGATAAGCGACTGCCAAGACTGCCGCTGTCCCGCTACCACGCTAGAAGCACGCATCAAGGCTGTCGTCGTGATATCACGCGCACAGCAAAACTAACCATTGAGGATAAATCTACCGAAGCCAATTTTCGGTGAAACGACCTTTTACCGCTGCGTCGACGTCATGGGAGAGTTAAAAGCAGCAGTGTTGTGGACAAGATTGTCAGGGCTGTCGGAGACAAGTCCAGCGACCTCAGATTTGACGCGCGGACGCAGAGAAACGAAGGTGTCGGCGTTTGATTAGGTGCTTTTGGTGTAGTACAACATTCCTATTTCGGTTGTAACGGTAGCTCTGGTTGCTGTCGTTGTCGTTCCAGTGAGGCGTTAGAGTATCATTTTGATCGTGGATGTTTTGTCTCTCTTCTTTTATATTTTCTCAAGTTGCCCCAAGTCGCTTTGGGCCTGCGGGATACTTCTGCGGGGATGGTGTGGCGTCGGGGGACACGCCGGAATTATCCTCGGGTTTCCTATGGATGCGTAGGCATGCATGCCCTTACTTGCACTGTAACATGTAGCCGACATTGAGACCTGTGACCGTCGTCGACTACGACGTGCATATTATATCACTGTGTTTCTCGGTATTAATCTGGGTCCATCTACCGCGCCGGGTGTGCAGCGATGCTGGCCCCGGGCTTCTGCTGATTTCAAGAGTGAGTGTAGATGTGGTGCTGTGGGTGGATCGCTTCGTCGCGACGACGCCATAAGCGGCAGAGGGTATTGGACCTGTTGCTGTTCGGGCTGTCGCGGCGGTGGCTGCGACCGCCCTTGTTCTGCTGGGGAAAACGCTGCTGTGTAGGTGGTGACGCGTGCTGTATTGGCTGGTCCTGCTGCTGATCAAGCTGCTCCAGCGACGGTGGTGAGAGACAATGACTGCTGACACCGTCCCTCTCCGGATCAGTTTAGCGTGGGTACCTTCGTTCGCTAGCGTGTCGTTCGCCTCCAGCCGCATGCCTCGCACGTGCACCTCTGCATCCCAATAGTTCCGCCCAACCGCCGCGTTACTCGTGCGTGCCATCTGTATATATATTTTTTGAAGGCTTTAGACACCCAAATTCTATGTACCATTGCCCTTTTTTTAATGCGTCCTTAACATATTCTACATCGCCAGAGTTAAAGCCTGTGCTCTGGGTTCACCATGTTATAGTTTGTTTAAGCCCCCAGGCGGGCTAGAACCAGACGAGAATCTACACGTTTGTGGCCGGTTCATCTGCTGTTTGACTTCGAGCGTGGTGACCCCCAGGCTAGCTCTTGAGAGCTACACAGAACTCTCATGGTTCCAGTATACCAGTAGCAAATCTAAACAGGCAGCGCGATCGGTTAACATGAATTCAATGCGTCCATGTCAACCACAACAGTGATCATTGCATGCACGACAGGCAGCAGCACGTGATGTTGAAAATAGCTGGCAGTAGTGTGAGATAGAACCCGGCGCTGGTCGAGACGTAGCTCCCATGTTGTGTTGGAGTTGGTCTTGATCTTACCGTGTACTTGTCGTTACGTGGTGCGTGTTCTCGACAGTAGTGTATCGTTGACGAACGTATACCGATAAGCATCGCAACTATTTGACGCAATCTCACGATCAAGTCGCAGGGTGTAAACAAGAATAAAGTATCAAGCTGGACTCATGGATCAGATGCCATACACTGGTGTATAGATCCGGCGCGGGGCGCTGAATATGTAATTGGTCTCACGATGGAGGTCAAACTACTCCGAAGAAAAGAAAGAATTGGTTGGTGTCCGGTGGAAATATTTCAATTGCTGGTCTGATGAGACCGGTGATTGTAGGTAATCCAGTGGAGTGATTGCTATGGGGGGCTTCTCATCATCAAAGCTTACAACAATCATGGAACGTTACTTCAACTCGTACCAATGTATCTTGAAAGATCCTGCAGATCCACCTCAGCAAGTACGTATTATCTCTACTGATTAGTGCCACGTACGCATATATATACGTATTATATGTGCACTTCAACTGGTCCGTTACCACATATATATGTACCATATACGTATTTAGTTCAACTTACGAATGTGGGTACGTACTTCAATTACAGAGTAGGTTCTACTCAGTTTGAAAACCTTGAACCTCCACTATGTACGTGTATCCCTTCTAGATCTACGTAGACGTTCCATCTTGTTACATGAAACTGTCATCCATCGACTACAGAGTCAATAACCCACAACATGCAGTATGATAGTCAGTACTGCAATATTGCTTATGATTTGTACGACTTTTTGGTAGTAGTATGTTATTTTTCTACAAGTTACGACGTTTACAAAACAATACGTGATGGGTACAAGATAAGAGGTGCCTCCTATTTAGGATTTAACGTTCTTTGGTGTTTGGGTATAATTAATTAAACACCAGGTTAGTCATGGTTCTCGAAAGTTTTCGGTGAGACGAAGCGTTCCTGTCTAGGGCTGTCTCCTCCCAACCTCTAGTGCTACGTGAGGGAGCTTCCGACAGCTCCCTGCCCATGGATATAACCCCCCCGCGTGCGACTGGTTCGGACAGCCACCCCGCATCATTACATCAAACCCTGGCACCACGGCGCTGCACCCCCCCCCTCCCCCCCCCCCGACGTCTATAGTAGGCGTTTCTTGTGCAAAATGGGCTCCCGGTAAAAGGCTGGCAATACCGCACGGCTCCCACAGTGCATATTCTCCTTTATATCCCGTGTTAGTTATAGTCTACAGCCACTACTGCAGGACAGCAGTTCCCATCGGCACACCCCCAGCATCTTCGTCAACGCACTGTGCAAAAAGGCAAGCGCGTCAACAAGAATATGCCCTCAGACGGATAGCCCAACTCCTTCCATACCGACGCTTTATTGTACTTGGTACCAATTATTTAGTGTTACAGTATGTAGAAGGTCAGCGCTACACCGTGTCTTCGACGCAGACGTCATCAAAGTCGAAACCAACAAGGGTGGTGCCTTCCTCGACATAGCCCAGAGTGCATCCAGTCACCGGCTGCGTGCAGGCGCGGGTGGTGGGGGGGGGGAGGGCGACGGGTGTCGTCGGACACGGTGCATAGACCGGTCAGCTTGGTGACAGCAGCAAGGCCCAGGGATGGTATCGTGAGATTGGGAATTTACGTACCTCAGAAGTGAGCAACCACGTGCGAAAAGTGCGCTCAGCATTTTAGCTTGGGCGGCACGGTCGAGAGAATTTAAGGCGATGCAGCATAAACGCGAAGCATTATCCGTCGTTTAGAACACATTCCGTTAACAATCTGCGGACGAACCACATAATCCGTATCTACCGGGCATGTAACAAGGAAGAGGTCGGCAATCGTTTCACACATTCATGCCATCGAGCTCATCAGGCCTCACCAATCAACGATCACCGAAAAGTAGGAATCAGGTAGTAGTACTGGTAGCGTTTACTGTCAAAGGCGCAACGACTGAATCCTGATGATCTCTGGTACACCGCAGGCGGTCAAATCATCCTATAACTGTGACAATGTCCTACCTCGTCGTTGTACTGACTGTAGACGAGGAAGTTGTCTGAGGCCCTGACCACCTCAGGCTTTTTGAACGTCATCACTCCAGGGCCGATGTCCGGGTCGGGGCTGCGAGAAAGAATAACGCATGCGACAACGAAAGGAAATAGAGTAGGCATGTCGCAGAAGCAGATTGGAGGTAGCAGGCGGCGCTCGGAAATATATTTATGACTTGCAACGTCACAATATTTGGAACACTTGCACTACTCTGTGTACCATCTCATGGCGCCGACGACGGAACGCACGCAAGACGTACCATGCGTGCCTGGCCAGCACACCAATCACAAGCATTTCCCGTGTCACACGATGGAAAAACGCAATCGTTTTGCTTGTATTTATCGAAAGGCACCACAAGAGTCAGCATGTAGTCCGTAGCTCGCATGTTGCATCACATCGCAAACTCATTGAGTGGAAGAAACGAACCTCCGACCCCCTCACCCTTTCCGAGCAATTCATGATACTGTGAAAGGATATATGACGTAAGCAGGAAGTTCCCGTGGGATAATCTACTGTTCTCACGTGCCGTACGGACCGCCGTATGTGAGGGAGAAGGCGCCGCCGTTGTAATCAGCCCCGTTGGTATCGAACGTGACTCCCTTGTTGAATCTGCGACCATTGTTATTTCACAGTACATGTTATAGGGAAAGAGCTTGAGCGATAAGGAGGAGCTTGAGCGATCGCAATACATCGTCAAACAAGCGAAAAAACAAGTGGCGTCGCCGTCATTCGCGAGAAACCCAAGAGGTGGCTCGCCGTATATGTCTGTGGCATAGTCGCACAAAGCCGACCGTTGTGAAACTGTTCGATCTAGCACCAATTTGAGGTTTCGTGCCCGAAGAGCAGTACAGCCGAGTAGGCGCCAAACCCGTCTTCCTTTTCGTGCTTTCCAGTTTGTTGATTGTTTGGGGAATTGGACAAAATACGGATATACTCCATACGAGTAGTCTACGAGTATCCTGTATTGTTTCACGAACACTCCTCACGTGACGTCACCGCCAGTCACAGCAATGCCCCCGCCGTATTCAGCCTCGTTTCTGTTGAACTGCACGGCACCCTTAAAGCTGCACGTTGACACGCGCACAAAGAGTTCATGGACAGCATTCGGAGGGAGGAGAGGGTGTGGTCAACGTCTCAGCGGTGGTGACAACCTAACGCCGGGGGGAGGGCTCTATGCTCAGCAATATGATACTGTCACCAACCCAACATCTGACTTGAAAGCTGTCGCGCCCTGCTTGAAGTGCTGTCTGCCCGTATAGTACAGCAATAGTCTACGGAATGCGGGAACGCCAGCAATCTGCACTCACAGAAGGGTGCCCTCGTTGTTCCGAACACCCCCACCCCACTCCCTGAAGTTATTGTTGTCGTTGAAATAGGCCTTTCCATAGAACCTGTCACCCGGCGCGTGGTCGACCGAGCGGGCCATAGCGCATTGCGAGAAGAGGCCAGTCAGAACGATAGATTGAAACAACTCCGCCTGTGTACCGTACTAATGACGACTAGATATCACAAAAAGTGTTCGTTCGTTTAGACAGCAGGACGGTGGCTATGGAAGAGTGTATCGCCAAGACACAGTGTTCAGGGACTACCAGACAACGCAAGATCGCAATTCCAGAGGTTGACTTACGTCATTTTGCCCTCGTTGAGAACGGCCGCTCCCTCATCGCAGTTGTGGTTCATGAAGTCGGCGTCACCACGGAAGCTGTTGTCGACAGACACAAGAAGGGGGGGGAGGGGTTAAACGGGGATTAGTCACGGTTTATACACGCAACACGCGCGATGAGACGAAATAAAACGATCGCAACAAATGTAACGAACTCCAGAGTATTCATATTGTGATGCTCTCTACTGCTGTGAAGAGGCAATGGATAGACGGGTGGTCGATTCTTGTACCAGGTAATGGTTGGAACGGTGGTGCATGCACAGCGAAAAAGGCACCACACGCGGCGCTTTTGTATAGGACGCGCAGTCGTAGACTTTAGAGGGTGCGCTTACATAACAGTGCCCTCTCTGTTGGCGACTCCACAGCCCCCGGCGCCATCGAACCCTCCTGCGCAATCACCGAAAGCAGGTTGAAGGGTTCGGCATGCAGGTAACGAAAGACAATTATAAAAACGTACATATGGTGTGCTTGAACTACTGATATAACAGTACACGGCACGGGATCGGACACTATTGTGCCCCCATTTCAGAAGCACAGCGCCTTTCATGCGCTCTGGATTCGGGAGAAACCAAGCGTATACCACTATATATATGGGTACTGCCCTTCGTGCGTACGAACGGTTGAAATGCGAGGAACGCTTAACTTGTGGCGTCGTTGCCGCATAAACGCACTCTGCAGTTGCTCCATTTATGGACACTCCTTCTGCACAAAATGCGTGGGCAGGTGGAGTCTCCCCAGTAACAAGCCTCGCGCTACATTGTTGGAGGTTGCGAGAGCTTCTGCTATGAACGTGAGCACATCGTATGCAACAGTAGCCCCCCCGCTAAATGTGCATACTAGTAAACGCCGCTATGTTTTCCAGTGTCGTACAGATATATATATATATATATGTATATGCGCCATTGAATTTTGACCACGGCATGCCGTAGTAGTGCACAGGCGAGTGTCTTGAGACGCCAGCCCCTTTGAGTGTGTGATTATGCGAAGTCGGATTTCGTTTGTCTCTCACGATGCACCCTTATTACGCACCTGCGTTGTTGTCGAAGGTCGCTGTTTTCGAAAATCTGCCGTCCGTGGTGTAAAAGAGATTGGGCAAGGAATAAGGCGGGTAGGGCGTCTCGTCAGACATTATAGTATGCACTACGTACTGCTGTGCTCGGGAAAAACTGGAAAATCGACCACTCCACGCATAACAGAAGTACAACACCACTGTTGCTTGGGGCAAAACAAATCGAGTCAGCATCGTTCAAGCTCCACGTCACGCTCTGCAGCATGCACGAGCAGCGATCTTCAGCACACCATACCTGACGAAAGCATCCTCGCTGTCGTTGTCGAGGGCAAGCCAGCGATTGTTCTTGAAGACGCTGTCGCCACGGAATCTATAGGACGGGACGAAGCGCGTCAGGCAAAGCCATACTTTCGTTTTTTTCACATGGACTAGGGTTAGAGTCCCGGGGCAGGGTTGGTATAACTATTCACCAACACGATGTAAAACGATACGTACCTCTTGTCAGTATAATAGGTATAAAACGTGCGTTACTTCGTTGGGGTAAACGCCGAAAATGTGTGTATGCTGACGTAAGGCGTTCCAAGGACCTTGCTATCGACGAAAGCTGGAAAGTGAGTAGTGCGGTGCCCCGCCTTCCTACTCTACATGCCCCCCTTCGCATCCGTCAACATCTTTTGGAGTCCATATTGAACAAATGATGACAATCCTAATACTTTTATTTGTTTTGATAAATACATAAAATTATCCCGCGACTTGCAGTGTCTATAGCTAACAGCCTAAGCGTGACTGTTCTTGAGGGCTTGTGTGTCAATGACGGAGCCAGGATTTACTGTGGTGTGTGGCGATTGTCAGGACCAATGCTTCACCGAGCGTCTACCTGTATGGGCGGGGATCTAGCTGTCGAGGAGCTCCCGTCTTATATATTCAAGGGTAAGGAGGAGTGTCCTCGGCGAGGAATGGCTTTTGCTGTTTGTGCCCAAGGCTATGATACGGGGCATACCCCAATTCTCACGACCGAAGTTAGGCCAGTCGCGCGAGTGGCTCTGTGTCCAACTCAAAAACGGACTCAAAACGCTCTAAATTTGTTTTGTTGGCACAGCGTCAAAAAACAAGTACATGACGGTGCACGCCGGCTCCATGATGAATAGCAAAAACAGTTAAGGCAGCCACTCGTGCGAGTGGCCTCTGAGCCGGTGAAAAAAGGTACCCTAAAAGTGGCCCCCTTATCGCAGCCTTGGTCGCAACAAAAAATGACAAACACAGCATCGGCCACCGCTTGGTCCAGCTGATGATATGCGTCCAGTAACCGGACTACAGCTACGCAAGGAGCGGGTACGAAGCGGGCGCAAAACGCATGCATGCTACTGGAGGAGTGCGCCAACTTGCTATCAGAGACTCCTCACAGAGGAGCTCTAGTCTATACCTCACCCAAAACCTGACGTCGAGAAAAAGTTGCACTCTTCACACCATGAACAAACCCACGGCCTAGGTACAAACCAATTACATTGAAAAAATCAAGGTTGGATTCCGCCGACATGGGGTAGTTCCTCGGTGGAGGAACCCCCCCCGTCGGTCAGAGATGTGATTACCAAAACGTGCCACCCGCCGTATCACGCACCTATTGCTGTCTCTGGAGGTGGCCTCACCAGAAAACAAACTAATGCATTCAAACTGTCATCAATTTGCAAGAAAGTACGCACAAGATGCCGAAGTCCGCCTCACAAGCGGTTCTACGTAGGATGCAGATTACCCTTCATGCGGCTCGCTTAAAAACCTCACAGTGGTTCGCGCTTAGTGCGAGCAATGTCCGCCTTGTCGGCGAAAACCCGACGTGCTCCGTCCTGGCATTGTAGGGATGCGAGGGTGAATGGTCTTACGGACTACGGCCATGCATGACAATGATTACACCCCCCCGCGCCCCCGATGTCTACCTGGTCGATAAGAACCCAACGTGCTCCGTCCCGACATTGTAGGGATGCGAAGGTATATGGTCTCACGGACTACGGCCATGCATGGCAAGGGGTTACATCCCCCCCGATGTATGCCTGGTCGATGAAAACACGACGTGCTCCGTCCCGGAATTGTAGGGATGCGAGATGCGAGCAAGGGTCTGTGGCCATATAATGCGACTAAGTTTATGCATGAAATGAGTACACCCCCCTCATCTTCTGGTGTAACCCTTGCCCCCGACCAGATCCCGAAGGGTATCTTTTTACGACAACACCTGCTACGATAGAGGTGGGCCAGTTTTTTTCTGAGGCTCCTCACTTGAGGAGCTCTGAACCTCACCCAAAAACAAACTTTTGAGTAAACTGAAAGTGCAACCCGATGAACAAACCCACCCATGGCCCACGTGTACAAAAAAACAATCAGATTGACGAACAAGAACGACATTCCAACGATTTTGGGTTAAGGAGCCCCGTCATTCAGAAACAAAAAAAGCCAAAAAATGCTACCTCTAAATCGTAGCACGCGTCTGTTCAGCAGCAGGCGCTCCTCTCCCCATGTGGGCGCCCGCTATGATAGGGGTGCACCGAATGTTTTATGACGTTCCTCCCTTGAGGAGTAAGTACCTCGCGCAAACACTAACTTCGAGGAAAATATTTAAGCTCACGACGTGATGAACAAATATCATGGCCTTCTTAAGCGGAGGCTGCCGAACGCCGCGCCCGATGCAGCGCTTGCGGTAACCTCGGATAGCATCGGAGTAACCTCGGATAACGTCGAAGTCACCTCCAGTGGTACTAGCCCCGTGTAGTGTAGTGCAGCTCCTTGCTTCGCAATTCGAAAACATCCCCTATGCCCGGGCTGCTTCTTATGACCGATGATGTATTTGTCGGGTTTCATTTTGACATGTTTTCCCTCCGACGTCCCATAGATCTGATTCGTGTGGCTGATGTTGTAATCGTCGACTTTTGTATCGACAAGTTTTTTCTCTGAAGTCCCAAAGGCATTAATCCCATCACACTTCCATATTTGCGTCGTCAAGTTCACCACACTTCCACATCTGCGTGGTGTGTCAATTTAAATCCGGTGGTAGAACGCAAAGCTTGGTACCTTCTTAGGCGGAAGCTGCTGTACGCCGCTCCCAACGCGGCGCTGTGGTGACCTCAGATAACATCGCAGTAACCTCCAGTGGTACTATTAACAGTCCAGCGTAACGCCTCCAGAAATGACGCCGGTGCTGAAACCGTCATTGGTTTCGGCACTTCTCCCTCTCTGAAGTCCCATCTGGGTTAAATTAAGCTCACCACACCTCCACATCTGCGTAGTGTGTCAATTTAAATCCGGTGGTTGAACACAAAGCTTGGCGCCTTCTCAGACGGAAGCTGCTCCACGCCGCTCCCGACGCAGCGTTGTGGTGACCTCTTACAACATGGATGTTACTTCCAGTGGTACACTTTATAGCCTTGTAGTGCCTTCAGAAATTTCGCCGGTTCTGAAGCCGTCATTGTTTTCGATGCGTATCCCCCTCTAAAATCCCATCGGGGATAAATTAAGCCCACCACACCTCCACGTCTGCGTGGTGTGTCATCGTTGTCTCGGTTAAGGACACCAAGTGGCACCTTCATAGGCGGCAGCTGCTGCACGCCGCTCCCGATGCAGTGCTGTGGTGGCCCCGGACAACATCGATGTTACCTCCAGTGGTACACAAAGTGGCGTCTTCTTAGGCGGACGCTGCTACGCGGCCTTCCCGACGCAGTAACTTCCATTGGCACCATTTATAGCCCAGTGTAGTGCCTTCAGACCTGTTGCCGGTGCTGAAACCATCATTGCTTTCGACACGTGTTCCCCTCTGAAGTCCCGGGGATAAATTAGGCTCGCCACACCTCCACGCCTATGTCGTGTGTCAATTTTAACCCGGCCCCTTGTTGAAGACAAAATGGCGTCTTCTTAGGCGGAAGCTGCTGTACGCCGCTCCCGCCTTAGCGCTGTAGTGACATCGGACAGCATCGAGGTTACCTCCAGAGGCACTAGCCCGGCGTAGTACCTTCAAAAACGAGGCCGATGATGCCATCATCCTTGTTTTCGACAAGTTCTTCTCTTCCCTGAAGTCTCAAAATATTAAGCCCACCACACCTCCACGTCTGTGTCGTATGTCAATTTCAACTCGATCCCTTGCAGAAGACAAAGTGGCGTCTTTTCAGACGGAAGCTGCTGTACGGCGCTCTCGACGAAGCGCTGTGGTGACCTCGGACAGCATCGAGGTTACCTCCAGTGGTACTAGTCCACCGTAATGCCTTCAGAAAAGAGGCCAGGCGTTGGGGGAGGGGGGGTGAGGTCGAGTGTTAAATACAGTCACGACGGCAGTTGAGTATCTGCCGTGGGTCAACAACATCGAGGTCACCTCCAGTGATACTAGTCCAGCGCACTGCCTTCACAATTGAGGCCGGGCGTAGAGAGATCAGAAATGGGGCCGTGCATAGGGGGGGGAAGGGGGTTGAGCGTTGCACGATTACGGCGGCAGTTCTATGTCTATCTGATCTGGGTCAACATCATCGAATTCACCTCCGGCGGTACTAGGCCGCCGTAGTGCCTTCACAAATGAGGCCGGGCGTAGGAGGGCGATGGGTGTCGAGGGTTACACGCTTACGGCGACGGTTGAACATGCTCGCCGGTAGAGGGTTATTCAGAAAAATATATATTCCTGGAGACGGTTGAACATGAAATTGTGTACCTTGTACATTTCTGTATGGCGGTATTTCGGTGAGACCATTACATTCGTGGTTCTAATTATTTTTCTTAACTACAGTTGTGAGTTGTGAGGTGGCGAATTTTGTCGAAACTCATATTTGCAAGCTGCGCGTGCTACTTCGATCGAGCTTGCTACGGGGTGTGTATTTCCTCATAATTGACTGAGGTCGGTGATTACAACGAATACATTACGGTGATCTCTAGCAAACATGACACAAAGCGGAAGCTGCTGCACGGCGTTCCCGCTTCAGCGCTGCGGTGACCTCGGACAACATCTAGATCACCTCCAGTGATACTAGGCCGCCGTAGTGCGGTCACAGATGAGAGAGGGCATAGGGTGGTCAGAATGGAGGACTGGAAGAGGGTCAAGTGTTACGAATTTACGTCGGCAGTTGTATGTTATGCCGTGGGTTTAGTATTTTTCGTGAGGAATCGAGCCTCAATCCCTTAACAACACAACATATCTTAAGTGCTGGCCTTAACTGCGCGTCATCACACCGAAGAACTGAGGCTGCGACATCTTGAGAACCACGTGTCAATGTCCGTGGCCTATTCGCAGAGAGAAGCTGTGTCTCGTACATTATCCAACAAGTCTTCCTACAAGTAAGGAAACCCAACAAGTCGGATGGTCGGCACCTCTGGACAACGACTGACTAATAGTCCAACCAACAAATATTAATAATAGGTGCTGATTTAAGTTGTGCCGATAGTCCGATTAACTTATAGTTGGTGACTGACGTTGTACCGATTCACAGCTCTAGCAAGAGAAGACGCAACACAACGCATATGATACCTGGTGTTGTCACAGGACCTTCTTGTATGAGTAATCGGTTACAACGGGATACCCTCTCACGTTCCATCGTAAACCGGGGTAGCCCACGCCTGTCCTATGGTGATGTCATAAGCTTTCACCGTTGGAACACCGAGTCGATCCATTACCACAGTTATTCTACGCACCCCTAGAACATACAACATGGCACTCCATAACACAGGATTATCTTACCACAGCATTGTCGTGTGTGAGTACTCGGTTACAGCAACAATACAGTGGGGGGCTCCCATTAGCGCCGGTATATGCCCGCCCAATATACCGGCACTTTTCAGGGCACCGGCACTATTGGGAACAGGGCCACTCTAGAGAGTTCCAGTCGTGCCAAGCGATTTCACCGGCACTATAGAGAGGCAGCGGCACTTTTCAACCAGCATTATTGGGAGCCCCCCACTCTGTAGTGGGTTATCCTCTCACCGTCCATCGTGAACCGGAGTAGCCCACGCCTGTCCTTTGGTGATGTCGTAAGCTTTTACCGTGGGTACACCGAGCCGATCCATCACACCCTCCGCACGCCGGTTCAAGTCCGCAACGCCAACATCATCGAATACTCCTGAGTGTGCGTCGGAAAAAGTAAAGCATCTTTAGATAAAGTTGCAGTGCCATTATAATCAAATGTTCCTACCATATGCGGCTTAAAGCCCGCAACTTCATCTTCATCGACTATTCCTATGCAGATTCACGTTCACATCGCAGTTATGATCGATTATTCCTATGCGAGTTCAAGTCCACAGCGCCATTATTATCATCGATCATTCCTACGCGTCGGAATAAGCTAAGCTTCTTGCACCATGTGGTTTAGAGGTTGCAGTGCCATTATCATTCAATATTCCTATGCAGATTCAAGCCTACAACGCCATTGGCATAGAATACTCCTGTTGTATTCTTCTTGGCCTACGCCGATCATTTAAAGTAAGGGTTGGATTAGATGAGGCCTCCTGCCCCAGCTGGGGGGCCTCGCCCGGGACAAACTCCGCGCTGGGTGCGCTCTCAGCGCGGCGCCCATCCGAAAAGGTTGTAAAACGCAGAAACTGCTGTATACTAAGCTGGGTGGGTGGAATGGTCAGTATTTCTCCCACAACCTCTGTTCTCTGGCAATTGGGTTGGTTGGAAAAGACAATGACCGGGGTTGCTACTCATACTCCAGGTCATTTTGGTCCCCACTCACGGAACCACCCCCGTACGTTCGTTGCCTGCAATTTCGTGGCTCCCGATTTTACTATGCGGGTTCATGTTCACAATGCCAATATCATCGAATGTTCCTATGCGGGTTCAAGTCCACAACGCCATCGTCAATGGACATTCCTATCCATCGGAAGAGGCGAAGCGCCTTACCCCATATGGTTGAGACATTGCAGTGCAATAATCTTCGACAAATAATATGCATCGGAGGGAGCAAAGCGTCTTGCATCTGTGATTCAGAGATGCAGTGTCATTATCATGAGACTATTCCTATGCGTCGGAGAAGGCAAAGCGTCTTGAAATCATGTGTCATGTGAAGAACACGCACACGGTTATATCTGACATAGCTCACCCACATGGAGCAAAAGCCATGCTATATCTTGCACACTTACTCTGGGTGAGCTATGGCGGATACAATTGCGTGTGTGTTCTTCACATGACAGATGATGTAGGCCAGTATGATATGGTTCCGAACCCCATTATCATCTATCCCTTCGCGTCCGAGTCGGCAAAGCATCTTACATCGAATGATTCAGAGATTGTAGTTTGTTCTGTCATATCTCGCCCACATGGGGAAATCGAGCCCTGCTGAAACTTACCTCACATGGTTCACAACGTGTTATCTTCTATCACGACTCACCCCAATGGCGAAAAGGAGCCATCAATCTCGGGGGATGTACCGACCAGTATTCAACCTTCTGACTTGCCTGGAAAACTTTTTTTTTTTTCTCACTTTTTTACTTTCCAGCTTCTGGACAAGCCTTGGTCACAGGTGTCGTCCCTTCTCCCCCCCGGTACGTGCCT
>JAYJMJ010229140.1:0-15552 GCA_036873875.1 Laminaria ephemera
CCGCATATCATGAAATCGAACATCTGCCGCCATTCGACGGCGGGGTGATCCCCGATTCTCAACCAATCTAGCTTTACCTTCGCCACGCAAATGCTGTGAAGGAGCTGCTAATCGAGAGCTTGCGCCAGGCCCCAATCCGGCTAGCGGTTGTCCTTAAGCGAGCGGCCCTCCAATCCGAACCTGCGGTTAGCGGAGGGAGGGGCGGGAAAGTGCCCAGGCGGGTGGGAGCCTTCGAGGTGCAGGTGACCGTAACACCCCTAAAGAAACTGTACTACTATAGGGGAAGCACTTTTTGACAAAAATGGTTTCTGAAATGACGAGGCTCCTTAACCCAAAATCGTCAGAATGTCGTTCTTGTTTTTGCGATATTATTTTTTTTGTATATCTAGGCCATGGGGTTTGGTTGTTCATCGGGTTGCACGTTTCATTTTTTTTCTAAATCGATTTGTTTTGGGGGGTTGAGGTATAGATAAGAGAGCTCCTCAAGTGAGGAGAGGAACCTGAAAAAAAAACCGTCGGTGCAACCTCTACCGTCGTAGTATGTGTCTAAACCTGCATGAAAAACTTACCATGCCACACTACGTAGTTCCAAGGGATTTTTTTCCCCAAAGAACGCTGATGTGGACAAACGATGGTGCTACTCGGTGGCGTCGCATGCCGCATGCTACCAGTAGTACGGTGGCGGGGGGACACCTAGTTTCTGTGCAAGCCCCTCGCTTGAGGAGCTGAGCTCTACACCTCCCCGACACCTGACTTTTTCGCAAAAAAAATGGAAATGAGACCCGATGATATATATATATATCATCCCATGGCCTAGGTATTCAACAAAATGTTGTTGACAACCAAGCACAAATGGTACCGTTCCAAATGATATTGAGTAGTTCCACAGCTGAGGAGACCCAGTCGCTTGGAAATACTTCTGCCGAAAAGCGCTACCCCCCTGTTGTACCGCACGTCGTTGGTAGCGTGTTTGCGATGTACCAATTTTTGGTTTGGGTAGGAGTTGGGTAGGAAACATATAGTAATAGTATTGAAACCATCGAAATCACAATCTAAGGTCAACCCAACCCACGACCCACGAAACAAAACCCGGCGAAAAGTTAGGTTAGTTAGTTTTTTTTTTTTTTTCCGCCATTTTTGTTTTTTCTCATCTATTTTTTTCGTGGGTTGGTTGGCCTTGGGCTATGAAATTCGTCGGTTTCAATACTATTTTTACATGTTTTCCAACCCAATAGGGTTTGGAAATCGCAAAACACCCTAGTGTCAAACTTAGCGATTTCAGCATCGACGGCACGAGGCGCCCCGGGCCGCTGGGGCGGGGGGGTGTCTCCGAGCTGCAATGCACGGAACCGTGCATACGAGCCGCGTGCAGCATGGTTTGTGACATTCTACTCGTGCTACGATAGAGGTAGCACTTTTCGGCTTTTTTTTTTGGTTTCTGAGTGACGGGGCTCCTTAACACATAAAATCGTCGGAATTTCATTATTGCATGTGCAATATGATTTGTTTTTGTATACCTAGGCCATAGGTTTGGTCATCGGGATGCACTTTCTTCATTTTTGCTTAAATTAAACATCAGTTTTCTTTGGGTGAGGTTTAGAGCTCCTCAAGTGAGGAAGGGGCCCGAGAAACAAATATGGTTGTGACATTCTACTCGTGCTACGATAGAGGTAGCACTTTTCGGCTTCTTTTTTTTTGGTTTCTGAGTGACGGGGGGCTCCTTTAACTCAAAAATCGTCGGAATTTCATTCTTGCATGTGCAATATGATTTGTTTTTGTATACCTAGGCCATAGGTTTGGTCATCTGGTTGCGCTTTCATTCTTCTCAAAATCATTTTTTGGGGGCTGAGGTTTAGAACTCCTCAAGTGAGGAACCCGAGAAACAAGCATGGTGCACCTCTATCGTTGCAATGTGTCATTCGAGGTCATGCTGCACGCTCTTTCCAGACGCTTGATAACGCCGACCGCAATCAACCTTCTTTTGTTTGGTCGGATCACGTGGGTCCCACGAGCGTTAAACCCGCCGAATAAATCCCCGAACTGTGCGTTTTGAAACCAAAATATTTGATGTTTTAAGCAGGTAGCCGCGCGTCACCCGCGCGAAGCAAAAGCCGTGCGGGCTCAGGTGGTCCATTCCAAGCTCGCCTCGGGGCGATGGCCCCGGCTGGGGGACGAGCGCGTGCCCAGCCGAGTAAAAAACGTGCTCAGCTCCTGGGGGTTCGAAACCGATGCCGAAAGAGCTGGCGGCATCGTAAAGGACGTTCGAAGCGATGGCGGGGGCAAACGTGGTGCAGGTATGGGAAACGGCCCTTACATAATCTGCTATCCTTCAGTTACAGCCGTGGGCCTTCACTAAGTCCGGGCATGGGATTGTCCATCGGGTCTAAGCGTGCAATTTTCTCAATGGCAGTTTGTTTTGGCCGGGCTTACAGAGCTCCTCACGTGAGGAGCCTCACAAAAAACTAGGTGTTCCCCTACGGTAGCGTACCTCTTTGCGATGTTCTTTTGATCCATCCAGTTATGCCCCCCTGCGTAACCCGTGAACGCCCGCCTTGCTCCCGAACCACCTTGATGCTAACCCTCAACGCCGGTGAATTTTGTTTCAAATGGCAGGCGGTAGCCGCGGCGGGGGCGGTGCGAGAAGAGCTAACGACAGAGCCCCGGAGAGACGACGACCACGACCCCAAATGCAGATGGAGTGGGAGTTTGACAACCGAAGGTGTTCGACGTCCGCCGGTCCCTATCCACCAGTTTATACGCCCAACGCCGCACGCGGTCCTGAGGTAGACGATACACGTTTTCCCGCGGTAGACACTGCGGGTCCCGTGGTAGATTGCGCACGTGGCCGCGGGCTAGATGACGCTCGCGATACCGGGGTAGATAATTCACGCGGTACCGAGGTAGATGTCGCCCGCGGTACCACGGTAGATAAATCACGCGGTACTGTGGTAGATAAATCACGTGATACCGCCGTGATTAATCCCCACGGTACCGCCGTAGATAACGCGCGCGATCACGTGGTAGACCACGCACGCGGTACCACGGTACTTCATTCACGCGGTACCGTGGTAGACAATTCACCCGGCACCGTGGTAGATACCGCACGCAATTCCGTGGTGGATAACACACGCGGTACCGTGGCAGATCGTTCACGCGGTACCGCAGTAAATAATCTTCGCGGTCCCGAGGTAGATAACGCACGCGATCCCGTGGTCAATAACTCCCGCGATACCGCAGTAGATAGCGCCCGCGGTACCGCGGAGGATAGGGCCCAAGGGGCAGGGCGCGGTGCAGAAGGTTCCAGGGCGACTTTTTCCGCTGCTTCCACCGCTGCAGCAAATGATTTGGAAGGGGCTGCACCCAAAGCTTCGGCAATGCGGGGTGGCGGGGCTGCAACTGCTACCGCTGCAGAAAGGACTGCAGACGGGACCGCACCGCGGTTGGTTACATCTGCAGCAACTGATTTGGAGGGAGCTACACCGTGTTCGGTCGACGGCAGTGATCGACAACGACAACAAACCGAAAACGGGGAGGATTATCGACAAACATCAAACAGGGAGGATTATCAGAGAACAGGAAACGGTGAGGATAATCATAAGCGCGTCTCTCGACAGCTCCAAGCCGAGGACGGCTCGCCGTCAGCACCGGCGGTAGTCGCGGTCATCACACCGGAGGGTAAATCGTCTCACTTCGAGCGTGCTACGCCGCCCTCCAGCCGTGCACCGTGTAGCAGCCCGAGCCAAGCAGAAGGTTTTGGGACGGCTTCAATCCCCATCGAGTGTACTCTGCCGCCCTACAGCCGCACAACAAGTGGCAGCCGGAGCTACGAAGAAGATTTCGAGGTCGCCCCAAACGAGTCCCACCCTCCCAGCGGGTCTCACACGAGCGTTGTCGCAGAAGAGGATGAGGAGGCGATGGAAGCAAAAACAGCGGTGCAAGAGGACAAGGAGACTGCAGAAGCAACAACAGCGGTACAAGAGGACACGGAGATGATGGAAGCAACAACAGCGGTGCACGCGGCGGCTACCGCTAGAGGGTACGGGTCGCGCAACAACTCTCCAGAAGCGACCTTACAGTCATCTGCAGTGTCGGAAAGGTGGCAAAGGCCGGCAGAAGCATCCTTACCGTCGCCCCCTGTGTCGGACAAGGGTCAAAGACCGGCGGAGGCATCTGTACCGTCATCGCTCTTGCTAGAGTTGGGTCAGAGGGCGGCAGAAGTACATTCACAGCCATCGAACCCGTCGGAACGGAATCAGACGCCGATTACCCCAAGGGGTGACGCCGGAGCTCCGTCGGCCTTACAGTTATCGCCAGCATCGGAAACGGGTCCAAGTCTCGCGGAAGAATCTTTACAGCCCTCGCGGGCGTCGGAAAAGAGACAGAGGCTGATTAATCCTAGGGATGATATCGGAGCCCCACCGACGATACCGTCATCGCCGGCGTCGGAAATTGGTCCGAGGCAGGCAGAATCATCATTACCGCCATCGCTAGCGTCGGAAAAGGGTCCGAGGCCGGTTAGTACCGGGGACGATGATGCTGGAGCCCCCCCGACTGAGGAAGTCACCGCCTTTGCCGCGAAACCTTTCGATGCTTATGGTGGTGACGGTGACACTAGAAACGCCGAAGACGCGCCCTCAGGGACTTCGCAAACGGTGCTCGCAGTACATCCGACAGCTGCAGCCACGGCATTAAACGCCGAGGACGTGCCTTCAGGGGCCGCGCAAAAAGTACTCCAAATATATTCGGCAGCTGCAGCCACGGGGTTGGACGCTGAAGACGCAACTTTCGGTGGCGCACGAAAGGTGCTCGAAGTACACCCGACAGCAGCTGCAAGCACGGCATCGAACGACAGCGCACCAACGCTGTTTGAAGTACCTCCGACAGCAGCTGCAGGCTTGGCGTTAGACGACAGCGCACCAACGCAGTTCAACGTCCATCCGGCAGCTGCAAGCCGGGCGTTGGACGACGGGGCACCAGAGGTGTTCGGAGTACACTCGAAAGCTGTAGGCTCGGCGCTGCATGACGATGCACCAAAGGTGCTCGAATTACATACGACGGCTGCAGGCACGGCGTTGAACAACAGCACACAAAGGGTGTTCGATTCGTCTGCTGACCCCTTGGGTGGTGTCGTGGATCGAGCGAATGGAAGCAAAGTTGCGTCTGGTGAACCCTTGGGCGATGTTGTGGGAGGGTCGTCGGACGAGGCGCAAAGTGCGGGGTTTGAGAGCCGTTTCGGAGACAACAGTGGTGCCAACAACAACGACAACGACAACGACAACGATAATATCGATGGCGTGGGCGGGCAGAGTGTTACCGGGGGCGGAGATTACGGCGTGGAGCATGATGGTGTTGGTGAGGCAGAGGAAGCACGTGACAGTTCACCATCAGCAGCATCAGCAGCATCAGCAGCATCAGCAGCAGACGACGAAGAAATTGTCATTGCCAGCGAGAGAAGTGCCGACAGCGGCGGCGACGGTCACGGCAGGCATTGTAGTGAAGCTGGTGGGGCATCGAAAACACGTGGTAGTTTACCCTCGCCACGGGCAGACGAGGATGAACATGACATCGCAAGCGAGCCAAGCGGCGACACTCACGGCCGGGAATATGATGGTGCTGGTGGGGCATCGAAAGCACGTGAGAACTCAAGATCACCACCACCAGAAGCAGACGACGAACACGACATTGACATTGCAAGCGAGCCAAGCGGCGACGGTCACGGCGGGGATTATGATGGTGCTGTTGGGGCATCGGAAGCACGTGATCACTCACCACCAGATAACGATGAAAATAACGTTGCCAGCGAGATAAGCGACGGATGCGGCGACGACGGTGAAGCGGATGGAAGAGGGGCAAAGCTAGCGGGCAACTCGGTACGGGAAGAGCAGAGCTTCGAAGACGGGGACGAGTACGGGTCCGACTTTGCATCCCAGGTACCTCTAGCTGCAGCTATTCCAATTGACAAAACCATCGCAGATCGATATTTACGTATTGCGTGTTTATTTATCCCTTATTATTTATGTAGCAGGTATTGCTTTCCCACACGGCAACGACGGCTAGTTGTTGGGGGGGATTTTTAATTCGATGCAATTCGACGAGCATAAAAAGCTGAAAAGTGGGAATACCGATCCCTATGCGCGATAAAAATGAAGGCAAGTACCGGGAGGGAGAAGGGAAGACACCTGTGACCACGGCTTGCCCAGGAAGTCGTTGAGGGTAAACCTCTTACGAGTTCAGCTGGAAAGTAAAAGTGATGATAAAAAATTAATTAATTAATAAAAATTTCATTTATTTTCACCTTCGAGAGAAACGATATGTAGGATTGCGAAAACTTGGCTTCAGGAACTACGGCTGCACAGTCTCGGACGCGCGAAAAGAGGTCTGGGGAAATGCAGGTTCGTTTCGTTTCACTCTAATCGGGCTAAAAAAATTGGGAACCGCATGTGACTAGTCGCAAGCGGCGGTTTTCTAGTTAGCCCTTTTTCGAACCGCAAAAACATATTTCACGCTAATTCCAAGTGGTTTGGTCCCAAAAACCGTGGGTGCGATTCTGAAGGAGTTAAGGTTGGACCTGTGGCAGATGTAGGCCAGCAGCAGCAGACACGTGCTACTACGATCGAGGTGCACCATTTTGTTTCTCGGGCTCCTCACTTGAGGATCTCTAAACCTCACCCCCCAAAAAAAAAACATTTTTTTTTAGAAGAATGAAAGCGCAACCCGATGAACAAACAAACCTATGGCCTAGGTATACAAAACCATCATATTGCGACACAAGAATAATGACATTCCGACGATTTTGGGTTAAGGAGCCTTTTGTCGTTCAGAAAAAAAAATAACCGAAAAAAAAGTGCTACCCTCTATCGTAGCAAACGTCAGTCAACACCGTGCATACATCTTCTTTCGAGAAACGATTTTCTGTTGACGCATCCTCCTACGGTAGAGGTGCATCCGATTTTTTTCTGAGGCTCCTCACTTGAGAGGAGCTCAATTCAAACACCTCTCCCGAAAACGGATTTGAAGAAAAAGATAAGTGTGCTGCCCGAAGAACAATCCCATGGCCTAGGTATACAACGAAAAATATTGCAAAAAAAAAGAAGAAGTGAAATTCCGACGATTTTTGGGTTAAGGAGCCCCGTCATTCAGAAAACATTCAAGCCAAAAAAGGTTACCTCTGACGTAGCACACGTCTGCTTCAGGGTGGGCGTGTGGGAGGTATTTTCAGCAGCAGCAGCAGCAGCAGCCCCGGACACTACTTTGAGATAGCGACTCTTCGTCTAAGGGTCGTTCCTAACGAACGAAAAACAAGTCACCAATCGTAACAACAATAAAAAAAAGATGACATTTTCGCGAATCGTGGTATATGCCACCTATCCCGATGTTGAAAAGTTCAGGGGAAAAAAAACGATTAAAAAATGATGTCATGCTACGATTCGCGACAGAAAAACTCGTTTTTTGTGTGTTCAAAACGTGGACGTACCGCCAATTCACAAGTGTCGCCAACAGTGATTTTTTTTGTCCCGAATCGCGATATTTTGCGTTCGTTAGGAATGGCCCTAATTCCTCTGCCCCTCTTTCCCCCCGCCTTCTTTAACGTTATAGGCATGTCCCGCGTCTCCCTCGTGTGACTCATGTATCGCAATTATCTCAGGATAGGTCATCGGTTGAACAAACGCCTTCTGTGCCGGAAGGCACCCTCAACGCCCTCGTGGCACGTATTTGCCTGGTGAATAATAACCCCAACTCCTCTACTCTCCTCTGCCCCTCCCCTGCCTGTTTGAATGTTTTTGACATGTCCCGCCTCTCCCGCGTGTGTTTCGTACCGGTGTATCGTAAATTTCTTCGGATGGGTCGTCGGTTGAACAAACACCTTTTGTACCGGAGGACAACCCTCGACGCCCTCATGACACATAATCGTTACGCACTTAGTCCTGGGAAACTTTCTTAAACCGAGCAAAAAAAACAATTGCCTGGTCAACGACGGCCGTAACTTCTCTAGCCCCCTGCCTTTTTCTAGTGGTTTTGACATGTCCCGTCCCTTCCGCAAGTGATTAATTTCGTCTGTTTTTTGTGAGGATGGGTCAACGATTCAACAACCACCTTCTGTACCTAAGGACACCCTCAACGACCTCGTGACAAGACAACTTTTACGCTTTTGGTCCTGGGAAATTTTACTTCAACCGAGAAAAATAAAACTTTCTGGTTGATAACGACCCTAACTCCTCTGCTCTCCTCTGCCCCCCCCCCCCCTCCTGCCTGTTTTAATGTTTTTGACATGTCTCGCCTCCCCCGCATGTGTTTTCGTACCGGTGTGTCGTAAATTTCTTAGGATGAATCATCGATTGAAGAAACACCTTCTGTGCCGGAGGACACCCTCAACGCCCTCGTGGCACAGCCCGCTCTGCCGCCAGAACGACGCCGGGAAGAGCAGGAGGTAAACACATGTTTTGGCGGACAATCCATTCGCTGAGCTCAACCATTGTTACAGTTTGGAAACATCCTTCACCCCAGTAACTCGGGCTGCTTCTTGTGGCGGACGCTGTAGCCTTCATTCATTTTCCACCTTGTTTCTAATCTAACCCTCGTTTTTTTGTTCAGGATTTTCACGGGTCATGGTGGCCCGACCCGTGGGTATCTCGCGGGTCGAGTTGGGGTCGGGTCAGCAGGTATTCGAAAACCTCACGGGCTGGGTTGAGTCGGGTCAGGAGTTTTTCAATCTCACGGTTCGGGTCGGATCACCCGGCCCGACCCGACCCGCGAGAAGTGACCCGACCCGTGAATGAAAAGACCTGGCTTTTTTTAAATGGCTGCGCTCAACCATCCCTAAAACAAGGGAACGCCGAGCTCAGCCATTAGGGTGTTTTTTCGATTTCCAAGCTCTGTTGGGTTGGAAAAAAATTAAAAACAGTATTGAAACTGACGAATGTCACAGCCCAAGGCCAACCAACCCATGAAAAAAATAGGTGAGAAATGAAAAAAATGGTAGAAAAAACAAAACCTAACCTAACTTTTTGCTTATTTTTCGTGGGTTGGGTTGGTTGGCCTTGGATTGTGATTTCGACAGTTTCAATACTATTATTATATTTTTCCGACCCAACTCCTACCCAACCAAAAGTTGGTGCATCGCCAACACGCTATTCCTATATCAAGGGTTCGGTGAGAAAAAAAATGTGAAACGAAGATGACGATCCCAGCGTCGACCCCACGAAGCAGCCGAGGCTGCTGGGGAGGGGGATGTATGCAAAAACTGTAACGCGCCGAGCAGTGCAACACGCGCGCAGCGGCATGGTGATACAGTAGTGGTCCCTCTATAGTGCCGGTATGCTGCCAGCCGGAAACAACCGGCACTATAGCGGCAAACCGGCACTCCTCCGCATACTCACACTACGCGTTGTTTACATCTGTACCAAGCGATTAGTGGTCCCTCTCTAGTGCCGGTATGTGCCAGCCGGAAACAACCGGCACTATGGCGGCAACCGGCACTCCCCCGCATACCGACACTACGCGTTGTTTACATCTGTGCCAAGGCGATTTCACAGGTACTATAGCGGGGCAACCGGCACGGCTCAACCGGCTCTATAGAGAGAACTCTACTGTACTCGTTCTGCTGCACAGAATCTTCGTGCTGGACGGTTGATAAGGTCGCACTTGTCGTTTTTGTTCAGGGCTTTTCGCGGGTCATGACCCGGTCCGCGGGTCCAGCAAGGAGGTTTTCAAACACTCGCGGGTCGTGGTGCGTCGGGTCAGGAGGTGTTCGATTTATCACGGATCGGGTCGGGTCGGGTCAAGAAGCTTTCAAATATCGCGGGTCGGGTCAGGGCACCCTGATCCGATCCGACCCGCGAGAAGTGATCCGACCCGTGCAAAATCCTGCTTTTCTTTGTCGCTATATATGGGTCCCAGAAAGATTTAACTCGGAACGAGCCTCCCCTTACGGAAACCGTGTTAGCACCACAACGTACCTGGCAATATATGGCTGTTCTCTAAGACCGTGGGGGCATACAACCTATTATCACATTAACGAGGGGGACGATTTGGCCGAGGAACACGCACGTTTACCTTACCCTCACCTCGTTTCCCGCAACCGCAACACTACCAGGTGTCGGAGGAGGAGGAGGAGGAGGAGGAGGAGGAGGAGGAGGAGGAAGAGTATGGGGACGATTTCGACGACGAAGATGGTGGTTTCGAGACCGACGGCTAGCGTTTCAAGTCGTATCAGAAGTCCGACAAGTCCGAAACCGTATCATTTGTCGGTTATCGCATCGGAAAATATGATGTCTCGATTTTCTGACAAGCACCCGAATACCCGATAGCCGGTCGGACAAGGAGGGGGAGGAAGCGAGCGAGGAGGAAGAGTACGGAGACGAACTTCGACGACGAAGATGGTTTCGAGAGTGATGAGTGGTGTTTCATGTCGTATCGGAAGTTCCGATATATCGGACATCGTATCGGCCATCGAATCGGAAAATAAAGTGTCCCGATTTCCGATATGCATCGGAAGTGCCGATTTTTTTATTTCCAATATCCAATAAGTTGCCGCATGGTTACCAAGGGGATTGGCGGGGGACACCTGGTTTCGAGAGTGACCACCCATCAGCTTAAACGCCAAACTGTTGCAAAACGTATCGGTTATCGAATCAGAAAGTATAGTGTTCCGATTTCGGATAAACATCCGATTGCCATTTTCCGATATTCGATGAGTTGACGCATGGCTGCCAAGGGGATTGGCGAGGGACAGCTGATTTAGAGAGTGATCACCCATCAGCTTGAAAGCACAAGCCTAAGCGTTGCGCACAAAACATTGGGGGGGAATATGAACACAGCAGAGGCCCCTCTATAGTGGCGGCTGCCCGCTATAGTGCCTGTGAAATCGCTCGGCACGGATGGGAATAACCAGCAGTGGCAGTGTGCGGAGTAGTGCCGGTTGCCTCTATAGTGCCGGCATTTCCGGCTGGCACATACCGACACTATAAAGAGACCGCTACTGCAGTGTGTTATGGGGTTCCCTTGGTTTTCTTCTACTTTCTGAGGATGGTTAGAAGTGATGGACATTGAAGCTCATGCTGTACATTATCAGATGGCAAACACAATAACAATTATGTACTGCAGCGCCAATTAGCTATATTTGGCTTGCCGTTCCGCTCAGTGTGCCTTTTTTTTGTGATTTTTGAAACGCTCGATAGGTTTCGTTTCCGGTAGACGTGTGAGGTATAGGTGTAGTTTTTACGGGCCGGAGGCTGGAAAAACAGAGTGTGCCCTATATATATATAGCTTTTTGGTTTTTTTGTGTCCGTTTGAACCCCGAGGGGCGCAGCATTGTTGTGCCAGAGCTTCACATGCGCTAGAGTAGAAATTGGCATCGTCGGGCGCCACTCTCGTCAACCCTTTTGGGTCTTGGGACCATCCATCCTACGGTAGAGGTGGGCCGTTTTTTTTTTCTGAGGCTCTTCTCACTTGAGGAGCTCTACTATTTACGGGGGGCCTAGAGTAATCTAGTAATGAGGAGTAATCTAGTAATGAGGACCAAACATGGTTAGTAAAAACAGTGGAATATGTAGGTTTTTGTGTGTATCATAGGTCCTGATTACTATGGTCCCCCGTAAAATAGATACCTCACCCAAAAAATTGATTTGGAGAAATATTAAAAGTGCTCCCCGATGTGAACAACTCTCATGGCCTGTTTACAGTAGGTATACAACGGAACACACTTTCCAAAAAAAGAAGTGACAATTTCCGACGACTTTGGGTTAAGGAGACTCTCGTCGTTCACGAAAGCTTTTCAGCCGAAAATTGCTACCTCTATCGTATAGCACGCGTCCACACGTCGGAACAGAAATGACGATTACGGTAGAAGCAGGCGGGGCCGCTAGGGCGGGGTGTGTGTCTGAACTCCAGCGTAGGAACAGTCCGCCTATATTTCTTGCCCCGCAGCCGTGCTCAGCTCGGGGCCATTTTTGACACAAACTCATCATCATATATATATCGTGGGGATCGTGGAGGTCTGGGAAACATGATTCTTGCGTGAAAAAAACACCGACAGACAAGTATAGTACGAGACAACTTGCTTATATTCCCGAACATTCAGCTCGGGGCCATTTTTGACACAAACCCATGATCCTATCGTGGGGATCGGAGGCCTGGGAAACACGATTCTTGCATGAAAAAACACCGACAGACAAGTACGAGACAACTCGCTGACACACGCTACTACGGTAGAGGTGCACGAGGTGCACCCTTTTTTTTCTGAGGCTCCTCACTTGAGAAGCTCTTAAATCTCACCCCCCAAAAAACTGATTTTGAGAAGAGCCAAAAGTGAAAACCCGATGATGAACAAACTTAATGGCCAAGGTGTACAAAAAGTACCACATATTGCAAAACAAGAATGACATTCTGACGATTTTGGGGTTAAGGGGCCCCGTCATTCTGAAAACGTTTCAAGCCCAAAAAAAGTGCAAGCGTCCGCTTTTATATTCCCGAACATGTGCGGTAGTGGCCCCTCTATGGTGTGCCTGCCGGTCGAGCAGTACCAACTGAACGCATCCTACGATAGAGGTGCACCCGTTTGTGTCCTGAGGCTCCTCGCCTGAGGAGCTCTGTACTTCACCCACAAAACCCGATTTTTGATAAAAACTGAAAGAGCAACCCGACGAACAAACTCATATGTCCTAGGTATACAAACAGTTCATATTTCAAAACAAGAATGACATATTATCCCGACGATTTTGGGTTAAGGAGCCCCGTCATTGTCATTCAGAAACAAAAAATGCCGAAAAAGTGCTACCTCTAGTGTAGCGCGTCACAAAAAAAAATAAACTACCAAAAGTCCGTTTAGCGCGTAGATATATCGAGGCATCTCTACTTTGTTACGTGTAGTACCTACAGTAGTGCCAAAAAAATAATATGCCCCACCAGGGAATGTCTATGGTATGCTTGTGCCCACGGTGGCCACGACCACCCCCGCTTGCTGGCTCCCACAGCTGATGGTCTCGGCGGCCCGAAACATCGACAAGCACCGCGGATCAGGTGTACCATTGACAACAGCCGAATTGTCTTTCCGATGAGAATGAAAAGCGAAATCGGCATTGGCAGTGTCGAGAAACAGGGGATACAATCACTTTTTGTATTTCGGGGGGGGGGGGGGGCGCCGCTCGCATAAATACCGATTTCTTGTATCATCTGTTTCTCGAGACTTGCCAATCCTAATTTCGGTTCTATTTTTGTGCGATCGATAGCTGTTGCCATAATAACTGTATTTTCAAATATAAAATTTTACTACTCACAGGAAAATACATATCATTCTAAAACAAAAGAAATTGTTCGTTCTCATCGGAAATGCCAGTCTCAATTATTAAGAAAATCGGCTGCTCATTATAGGAGCGTCCATAGAGGAAGTAAATGGTCCCTCGCGAAACGCCGCTCACATCCCCATCATTTTTACTCTCCAGCTCAACACGTAGGAGGTTTCACCCTCAACGGCCGTCTGAACAAACCGTGGTCATACCTATTAATAGGTGTCTTCCCTTTCCCGCCCTGGCACATGCCTCGATTTTTGTTTATCGCGCATAGGATTCAGCATTCCCACTGCTTGTCGATTTTCATCGAATTTCATTTAGCTCCGTTCGCGAAACTCAAAGGTGGCAGCGTGCGCGGGGAAGGGGTGCCACGGCGGTGGTGTCTCGAGCAACCAGAGCGAAAAACAAATCCTGTGCGTCGTGCAAAAACAAAACTCTAGGCTGCGGATTGTCGTGTTTTATCGCTCGAGCAGCCCCCGTTCATCATGCTCCGTTGAGCAACTGCAACGACGGCAGCGCGCCAGAGGGGATGCCACGGCGGTGGTGTCTCGAGCAACCACAGCAAAACAAAATTGTGTACGTACCAAGTACATGGTGTACGAACGGGCAGCAAAAATCAAAACACTCGGCCGCGACTTATCGCTGTTTATCGCGCAAGCAACCGCCGCTCATCATGCTCTCATCTCCAAACGTCATTCGTCCTGCTCCGTTCAGCAACCGCAACCACGGCAGCTTGCCCGAGGGGGGGGGGGGGGGTCGTCACGGTGGTAGCGTCTCGAGCAATAAACGCACACACAAATCACGTACCAGGCACGAAGTACGCAGTGCTTGTAGGGAACAACCAACCCTTGGCCGCGACATATCGAGTTTTTATTGCGCCGGCAGCATCTAACGCGCGAGGGAAGCCTCTACACGGCACACTCTCCCCTCCTGTCTGCGACGGCCAGATCCAGCGAGACGTCGGAATACCGTACGTCACGCATGATAACACCCCCCTTGGGATGCATCTCCGAAACGATTTTCTCCAATACAACGGGGGGAACACACCATGAAAATGGTGACTTCCGAAACATCTCGTCGGGACATTTTCATAGGCACATCGCTCGGCGTTTGCGCTCTCCCCGTTGTCGAGAAAATCAGCTTCGAAAGCCGTCCGAAGGGGGAGTGTGTTATCGTGATCATAGTACCTGGTATACGGTAGAGACGCAGGTGTCTCGCAGCAGCCACACGTGTCGCCGATGGCTCGCTCCATGCCCTCGTAAGCAGGTTGACGGCATAGCAGACGTTGTAGCGGGGGGTAGCGACGCCTTCGTTTACTTCTATTTTAGGTCACGGGGGTTTCCACTGTGTCGTCGATGGCCTCCAAATATAAAAAAAGCGGTCGGGGGAGCGCACCGGTATCGTAGGACGCGTCCACGAGTATATACGCAGTGTGCGTACGGAAAAGACAAACTCTTGGTCGCGAGGTACCTACTTTTTTTTTTATCGCGCGGGCAGCTTGTACAGCCGCTTTCGACTTTCCAGACACAATCTACGATAGAGGTCCACCATTTTGTTTCTCGAGCTGCTCACGTGAGGAGCTCTAAAGCCCCACCCAAAAAAAAAAGAATTTCGAGAAGAATGAAAGCGCAACCCGACGACCAAACCTATGGCCTACAGTAGGTATACCATCAAATCATATCGCAAAACGAGAAAATGACATTCCGACGATTTTTGGGTTAAGGGGGCCCCCGTCATTCAGAAACAAAAAAGCCGAAAAGTGCTACCTCTATTGTAGCTCGCGTCACAAAAAAAACACATGCTACGGTAGAGGTGCATTTAAAAAAAAAAAAATTCTGAGGCTCCTCACACGAGGAGCCTCTCTTCTCTACACTCTCTCACCCAAAAATTGTTTTTTTTTTTAAAACGCAAACTGAAAGAATGGACCCGATGAGCAAAATCCATGGCCTAGGTGTACAAAACAAAAAACAAAAAACATTGCAAAACAAACAAAATGACATCCCGACGACGATTTCGGGTTAAGGAGCCCCGTCATTCAGAAACAAAAAAAAAAAAAAGCCGAAAAGTGCTACCTCTATCGTAGCATGCGTCGCTTGTTCTTTTGGTCAAGGTGATTGCACGGTATCTCGCACAGGTGGCCGGAACCCCCCCCCCATTCTCCAATGTGCGCGCAAAAATATCCTTGTGAAGGCGTTGAGCAATGTAGGAAACCCACAAGGTGCCTACAACCTCCGAAATATAAAGGTTGTGTATAGGCACCTTGTGG
>JAYJMJ010229355.1:0-15551 GCA_036873875.1 Laminaria ephemera
CCCCACCCTTTCCATTCGACGCTGTCATCCATATGCAAGAAAATACGCACAAGATGCCGATGTCCGCCTCACAAGCGGTTCTTCGTAGGATGCAGCTCACCCTTCATGCGATTAGCCGCACACTTGAAGGTGCTTCGCGCTTGGTGCACGCAATGTCTGCCTGGTAGGTGAAAACCTGACGTGCTCCGTCCCGGCATTGATCCACAGAGATGCGATGGTCTATGGTCTTACGGACTACCGCCATGCGTGATACGATGATTACACCCACCTCCCGCCCTTTCCCCCTCCCCCGTCCCGTATCGATTGATTGTTCCTTGACAAAACCTGGAATGGAGTCCATCTCAGGCGCTACCGGTCTCACACCACTTTTTTCGGGGAAAATCGATAACACGTTTAGGCACCGTGTGTGTTGCTACGAGATACCCAGTGCCTCGCCAGGGTGATGATTCTCCCCGGTTTGGAACACCGTAGACACGCTTACCCCAACCCGTGACAATAACGCCTCACTACGAATGCTCGACGTTTTACGTCATTCTAACAGCCTTTAATGTGTGTTTTGGTCGTTCTAACAGCCTCAAATGCGTCTTTATGTCGTTGTAACAGTTAAATGCGTATTTACGTCGCTCTAACGGTCGTAAATGCGTTTTGACGTCGTTTTAACAGCTTTAAATCCGTTTTTATGTCGTTCTAACAGCCTTAAATGCGTTTTGACGTCGTTCTAACAGCAATGCGTTTTGATGTCGTTCTAACAGCCTTAAATGCGTTTTGACACCGTTCTAACAGCCTCAAATGCGTTGTGACGTCGTTCTAACAGCCTTAAATGCGTTGTGACGTCGTTCTAACAGCCTTATATGCGTTTTTACGTCCTAACAGCGTTAAATGCGTTTATTCGTCGCTCCAACAGCGTTAGATGCGTTTTTACGTCGCTCCAACAGCGTTAGATGCGTTTTTACGTCATTCTGATAGCCTTAGATGCGTTTATTACGTCGTTCTAACAGCCTTAACCCTTTAACCACTACAAAAGCGACCCCACTCTAATTCCAAGTAGTTTGCCCCCCAAAAACGTGGGTGCAGTTCTAACGGAGTTAAATCCGTCTTTTACGTCGTTACCAAAACTGATTTGTTGCTGCAGAGAGGCGACAAGGGCAGACGAGCTCGACAAGGAGGTGCTGTCCACGCGCGAAACCGTCAAACGTGTCGAAGAGGAACTTGAGAGATGCAAGCGCTCATTGGCTGAGGAAAACCGTCGGGCGGACGCGGCAGGTCGAGAGTGCGTAGCGCTCAGGGGGGAGCTACACGGTGCAAGAGAAGCGGCGTTGGAAAAGGTGAGGAACCGTCAAGTGCAGTGCGGGGCGGGGGAGTCGATAACACAGTAGAGGTCCCTCTATAGCGCCGGTTGAGTTTTGCCGGTTGCCCGATATAGACTGAACTGTGAACTCGTTTGGGCTGGTCAGTGTTGCTTGCCCGGTTGCTTGCGCGGTGGCTAATTATCTTTTCTTTGGTTTTCAAGAGCTTTTTACGTCATACCTGGATATAGCTCATAGGAACGCCTGTGCTCCCCCTTTTTAACATGCGACACCCTAGGGATTTCAAGCCAACCACATCCCGAAGGGGAACCTTGGGGTACCTGTGAAATCGCTTGGCACAGATGGGAACGACAAGTAGTGGCAATGCGCGGAGTAGTGCCGGTTGCTGCTATAGTGCCGGCATTTCCGGCTGGCACATACCGGCACTGTAGAGGGACCATTACCGTACAAAAAAAATGCATAGTTGTCGTCCACGAACGTAGTAAGACGAAATCCACTTGGTGGTCGCTAGGGCTAGCTAAGACCACCGCGCTCATGGTGCGCGGGCACCTGCTGAACGCATTGCCCTCTGAATTTTCTTGGGGGCAACTTGGGGTGCGTCGAATGTAGCTTATCGAGACGGGGCCGGGCGTGGCAGTAGATTGAAAAAAAAAGAGTCGACCCTCTCTCCTCACCCCGGCAGTGAGGTAACCATCGACACATTTACCCTACAGTAGAGAGGAACAGCACGGCTTGCTTAAGAGGTGCCGTACAAGTCGATGTGGGATCTTGTGTGCCACGGAAAAACGGGAAATTGTCGTGTTTTCCGTCTTTCGTCAGAACAACGATTGCCAAGGCTGGGAGTAGGGGGGATGATATGTTATACTATTTTCACTACCGAGTATAGGCCACTCGCGCGAGTGCCTCTGACGTCGCTCAATAACGGACTTGAATCTATTTTGTTGGCACAGCGTCACAAACACTTCCATGGCGGCGATGCATATCGCGAAACCCAACAGCGTAAAAACTTAAGTTGGCAAAGGAATAAGGTAGCCACTCACGCGAGCCCTAAATGGGACCTCCCTACCGCAGTCTTCGTCCAAAGGAGCAAAGGAAGGCGGGCGGACGATCAGCTCTGTCGACTGTCCTTCATTCCGACCCGAGCTTTTGTGAATCCAACTATCCCGAGCCCTGAATGTCTCTTGGGATATACTAAAATGCTAGGTTATCCGTACCGTAACCGTATTGTAACTGCAAGGTATCGCGCGTTGTATTTTCGCAGCAATGCGGCGACAAGAGGTGTGCTAGCCCCCCCTCCGACAGGGTTTTGCAGCAAAGAGGCCGCCGTCATAATCAGCCTCGTTGTCGGGTTATATGGGTATGTGCAGACAGACAGGGGCCATACGGATAGATGTAGACAGACAGGAGCGGGAATTAGGCACTCAAAGTCAGATGGCTATAGTATACGGAGTGAAGAGGGGAGGAGAGGGGGCGGGAGGGAAGGAGGGGGGGAAGAGAGGAGAATTTTTTCAGCCGAAGAACCGTAGGGCTTGAGGGAACAGCCAAAAAAGGGAGATACCGTACCGTGATGTCTCATTATCTTCTTTGAGATCCATGTATAGCAACAACAAAAAAACGACGAGAGCGACGTTATCAAGCGTCTAGGAAGAGCATGCAGCAGCAAGAGTATCACCATTGCATGCACATGGTTCTCACAAGTCCTTGAATTTCGGTTCGGACACACCCCCTATCCCACCAGCCGGGGTACTTCGTGTGGGTGGTGGCTGATGCTGCTGTAATTGTCATTTACATCCGATATTTTTTCGCTCTGAAGACCTAAAGGGCATAATGTACCATCTGTGTCCACTGGAACAGGAGATGGAAGTCGGTAATCGTCTGGACGAGATGGCTATGGCCCTGGAAAACGAGGAAGCGGAGAGTCGGCGCCTCACCGTCAAGCTCGACGACGCTAACGTGAGTTTTTTTACAGGCTGGGAATACTGTAGCTTGCGGAGGAGCCGAAGGAAGGCGAATGCGATACACTACCGGCCCTCTCATAAGAACGTGTCCCACAACACTCTTAGCCTTGGGCATCACGGGGGAAACTAGAAATTCGACGGTTGTTATACTGAAGTTAGTGTCGGACGCACCCTTTCTTTCTTAAACAAGGAATCTAGCCTGAACCCATTATCTCGGTTTCTTATCAGAAGGCCGGTACTCTAGTTGCGTGTCTGGCCAGCCTCGTCTTTTGAGATCCCTGCAAACCTTAGCATGTCGATTGCTGGTGAAGGCGCGCTTAGTTTCCAACGCGCCGCGACGGAGCACCTAGGCAGCGGGCAAGGTACTGCCCTACATCGTGCGGTTTATGACTCTCTTGAAACGCACGCGCTTAGCAGTGTTGTCGACGCGACTCGTGTCCGTTTTTATTTCGGTGTTCTTTTTCTTTGGTCTTCTTCACAGCGCCGCATTGCTTCGAGAAAGTGATACGGTTCGCCAGACAGCGGGGCGAATAGCAACAACACTCACTTTGTTGCCTAGCGTGCACGTGAGAGTTTAGAAGTGACGCACTCACTCAAGAGCCCTTCAGCCCAGGGAGATTGCAATAGCCCCTTTCTGCCGCTCCCACCCAAAAATTTCCCCCATCCCACCTGTTGCTGCCGTCTGTCGATGACCTTGCTTTTTTTCCTGTCCTGTTCTCGCTCTTACCCCCACCCTCTTCAAAAGGCCGATATCGTTGCGCTGCGCGAACAAGTTGCTGCTGCCGCTGCCGCCGCCGCTGTCTCCCATACCAAGACCGAGAAGGCCCGTCGACGTTACGAACACGAAATCGCGGCCGCGCGGTTGGCCGCGAAATTGGCTGTACCACCGAAGATCAAGGTCAAGTCCTGCGCTACGCAGACCCCCAAAGCTCACCCCCGGTTGTCGTTGCGGTTGACATCTAGAGCGTGCGCGCTCGGAGTAAAGCGAGGGCGGCAAGAGGCGTGGAAACTTGCAGCAGAAGTTATCTCAGCCGTTCGGATTCAGGCTGCCATGCCCAAGGTAAGATAATAAGAGGTGGCGACCAAGTTTACCATAGGGGGGGGGGGGAACGTTTAGAGGGGAGGCACGTTTAGGGGGGGGGCACGTTTAGGACCTCGTTTTTTCAGCGGCTCAGAGCCACTCGCGCGAGCCCTACCCAGTTTCTTTGCAGTCTTAAGATGTTATGTTTTTAGGTTTCGCGATATGCACCGCCCTGGTCGTGGTTTTTGTTACGCTGCGCCAAAAACATACGTTTGTGTTCGGTTTTAAAACGAAGGCGCTTAACCCCTTTTGGGAGACAAAAATACTTGGAATTTGTATGGAACCAATTTTGCAGTGCTAAAGCAGTTAGTTAACCTCGGGGAGTGAAGATGAGGGCACCCCCCCCCCCATCGCCTTGGTATGGCCGCGGCGTCAAGGTTGAGGGCGGCGGCGGTGGCGGCTGCGAAGGTGGCAGGGACGCAAGAGAGGCGTGTTGCCATAGGGGGAAGCACGTTTTGGCCACAATACTTCTGACTGACAGGGCTCCTCAACCGAGGAGCTACCCAATATCGTGGAATGACATGTGTTTTTTGCAATACGTTATGCGTTTTTCTATACCTAGGCCATGGGATTATTCATCGGGTTGCACGTTCATTGTTTTTGTCAAGGGTTTTTGGCGAGGTAGAGAGCTCGAGTGAGGAGCAACTTAAAAAAATAAGGTGCTCCCCTACCGCAGACGCGTGTTACTATAGAGGTGGCACTTTTTGGCTGAAACTGTTTTCTGAAAAACGCGGCTTCTTAACCCCAAAATCGTCGAAATTTCACATTTATTTTTGGCGGTAAGTTTCGTTGTGTACCCTATTAATAGGCCATGGGATTGTTCATCGGGTAGTACTTTTTAGTTTTTCCCCGAATACTTTTTTTTTGGGGGGAGAGGTAATAGAGCTCCTCTTAAGTGAGGAGCCTCGGAAAAAAAAATGGTGCACCTTTATTGTAGTATGCAAGTCAAATATGTGCCAGAAGTGTGCCAGCGGGTTGCAGGGCATGCGAGTGACAGTCGTTGTTCGTTTTGGAACCGCGGGTTACCTTCATACTAGTCTTGTGATGCGTCCGGCCACAGGCCGGAACTAGACGCGGCAGATAGGCGTTATCGAGGCGGCCTATCGGTTCACGAACAAGAAACTCCACGGACGGAGGAATTCTGCTGCCTTTTCCTTGACTGATTGGCCGGATTTTCTGGGGGGGGGCTTGAGCCGGGGCGTAGCTGATGACCTTTTCAATTTCTGTACGGTACTGGACCGCTTTCGCGCCATTGATGGTGTTGCCCCCCCCCCCTCCCCCCGAACAAAACCTCTTATGTCTGGCGTTATCATCTACGGCAAATATGTTCGACCCTCATTCCCCCTCGCCCGCAGGTTGTATTGCCGCTAGACGTGCCCATCGCTTCCTCTAGCTCGTCTACAAGCGCACCAGACACCGAGTGGATAAGGTCCTCGGCGCACGACGCAGAGATAGAGCTCGCTTTGTCACGGTTGAGGCGCGGGAAGGAGAGGTTCGCACTCTCCATGAGCCGGATCCAGCAAGCTGTCGATCTCCTCATCACATCGCTGCGACAGGACGACGGTCGCGACAGCTCATCCCCTCCGACGTTCCCACGTCCAGGTTGTCTTGTGGACCCTTCTCTCTCGGCGATTGTTGACCTTTCGATGGCTGGTGGGCCGAGCGAAAAACAAGACCTCGTAATCGAAACAGGAAAAGCTGGCTCTGGTGTGTCGTCACACGTGGCGCAGTTGCGGGACGCAATTTGCGCTTCGATGGCGGGGGGTACAACTGAAGCAGGTAGCGCCGGCGACCACAGCAGCATAAACAACAACAGCAGCAGCAACAACAACAACAACAATAGTGCTGACAACGTAGGGCCTGAGAAAAACGCCAGCGAAGACCGCGGAAACCCAGAAGCCGCGGCCGTGGTCAGTTGCAGCACGAGGAGCGATACTCTAGATAGTACGGAGGGGTCGAGCGACGACGAATACGCTGACGAGTGTACGGTGGGGTCGCTGATCGCCACTATTATGGAAGCCAGGAGTCGGGTGCTAAGGCTGAGGGTGAAGCTTGCGACCGCCATCAAGAGGGCTACCACGGGAAGGTCGGCCAATCAATCGTGTTATGTCTTGTTTCCCTTTTGGGTTGGGGTATTAGGGTCGTTCCTAACGAACGCAAAAATTCACGATTCATGACATTTTGAAATTTTGAATTGTCACGTTTTCAAACACAAATCACGGTTTTTTGCCACGAATCCGAACATTGTTTCTTGTGGAATTTTTCAAAACTTTTCAAAATCAGGATTCGTGACAAGTTTCACGATTCGCGAAAATGTCACCTTTTTTCGTCCCGATTCCTGACATTTTGTGTCTCGTTGGGAATGCTTCTTAGGCAGTCTTTCGATTATTCAGCAGGCATCAGACTTGATGGTCTTGTCTTGTTTGGGTCGATTCGCCAGCTGCTCGCCTCCGCTGTGAAGTAGGGGGCGAGTAGGGGGAGGTGGCGGTTTTCCTCCCGCCCTCTGCGTTCTAAAAATCCGATCTTTGATGCCCACCAATGTGCACCTGTCGTCCTGCCGCTTGGCTTTAAGATAGTTTCCATACTTTACAGTTCAGTTATGTGTTTTTTTGTTTTTTCTTTCCTGAGGTATTCTTGCACTCCAGAGTTTACTGGAGCTTGTCCTGTGACCACGGACACCAGATTATGGCAATGAGTTAACGTGAGAAAAACAACACCACGAACCCCGAAGCATACGATATCATAATCGCGCGCGCCCTTAAGGCATCTTCGCACGAGCTTCGAGCACCCCCCCTCTCCGTATTGAACTTTTACTTTGATCTCACGAGCGCGGACCGTAAATCACGCACAACAAACGAAAGTGCGCGCCCTGAGGCGAAAAGACACACAAAACACAACAACCAGCATTCCCGACTCACCGCCGCTGTTAAAACGACGTGGCATGATCTACAGCTGAAGATTTTTTTTTTCTTAATGTTGTTGGATTTTTTGTTGTTGTTTTTTTTTGTTATTTGTTTTGTTTCTTACAATTCTTTTTTTCAAAAGGGAGACGCGGGACGCCGAGCGTGTGAGGATGGCCGACTTGGTGACGTCACTAAAAGCAGAGCTGGGGGAGCTTCAGCGCCGACCAATCACAGAAGAGGCAGCCGTTCAGACGGTCCTTACGGAAAACGACCTGCGGGATAATGAGGCCACTATGTTGAGGCTGTTGGAGGCGAAGAAGGTACAATTCCCACCGCTACCGCTTTAAAAAAAACACGCATTATTGTTTCGCAAGTCTCCATCGCCGTGGTTTTGAAGCTACTACGGGGGAACATACAGTAGAGTTCAGGACCAAATGTTGTCAGTAAAAACAGGGGAATATATATATATATATATATATTCGTATTTTAATCTCACTTTTACTTTCCAGCTTCTGGACAAGCCGTGGTCACAGGTGTCGTCCCTTCTCCCCCCCGGTACGTGTCTTCATTTTTATCGCGCAGAGGGTTCAGCATTCTCAACGCTCGTCGATTTTCATCCGAATTTTGCTACCTCACGCACTCGCGCTTTCCGCAAGTCAATTTTTAACACAAGAAAAAGTCCCTACGAGTGCGTACGAGTATGCACTCGGGGGGGGGGGGCTCGAACCAGCGACATCGACCTTAATGGTCACGAGGTTAACCCACTAGACCATATATAGGCTTTTGGCTATATCGTGGGTTCTGAGTACTATGGTCCTCCGTAATAGTCATGACGCGTGCCACTATAAAGGTACCTAGCACTTTATGGCTAATTTATTTCCGACCGACGGGGTTCCACAAATGAGGAACTACCCAATGACGTTGGATTTAGTATATACCTGGTATATATCATTCGTTGCATGCCTAGGCCATGGGATTGATTGCTCATCGGGTTGCACTCTCGTGTTTTTTAGCAGTCAGTTTTTTGGGTTCGGTATGGCCCTCCTCGATATGAGCAGGCTCAGAAACTTAGTGTGCCCCGCTATCGTAGCGCGCGTCGCATTGTCGGGTTTCCCCCCCCCTGAAGATTAACGGTCTGGCGCGATTGCTACTTGCTTATGTGTGTTTCATCTTATTTCATTCTGCCCGGGGGCGAGCTCTGTAAGTCATGGTCAGTGGGATGGTGTGCTCACCGCTAGCCGCAGAAGCAAAAATACACGCCTGGTGCACACCGTACCGAAATACCCTACTCGTCAAGGTACGGCAACGAGCAACCAGAGCTGAGCGGTTGCGCTTTCCGGTTGTCTGACTTTCCGAACGCGTCCTGCGACGATTTAAAGCACAGAGGTGCACTCACGACGCCATTTTGAAACCGCGCTATAAAAAAATCATGCGCGACCATGAACGTGCCCACAGGCAGCCGAACACCGGCTGGAAACAGTCGAGGAGGACGCGCGGCGCGGTATCGAGATGGCGGACCTTAAAGCTGAAGAAAATGCACTACAGGCAGAGGTGTGGGGACGGATCCGCTGTTGCCTTCCTAGGGCAGATGCATGCTAGCATGCTACGGTAGCGAGTGCAACTAATTTTTCTGAGGCCCCATACTTGAGGAGCTTGATACCTTTACCCAACAAATGACCTTGAGAAAACATTGAAGTGAAACCCCATGAACCATCCCATGGCTTAAGCATACAGCGAATACAAAACCAAGGCTGCGGTCGGGGGGTCCACTTTTAGGGTCTCCTCTTCCAGCGGCTTGGAGCCACTCGCGCGAGCGGCTACCTTAGTTTTTTTGCAGTCTCTTTTAAGCTTTCGTCCTTTTCGGTTTCGCGATATGCACTGCCACCATGAAGGTGTGTGTCACGCCGCGCCAAGAAAGGTATATTTTGAAGGGACTCATGCGACGGTAGAGGCGCGCCACTTTTTTCTCTGAGGCTCCTCACCAGAGGAGCTCCGTACCTCCCCCAAAAAAACTGATTTGGGGGAAAAAATAAAAGTGCTGCGTACCCGACGAAAAATCCCATGGGCTAAGGTATATACAACGAAAATTGGTGTAAAATAAATACTGAAATATCTGACGGTTTTGGGTTAAGGAGCCCCGTCATTCAGAAACCGTTTAAGCCAAAAAGTGGTACCTCTACATTGTATCATAGCGCGCGTCTGTTTTTTCAGTTTTTGGACGAGGATCAGAGCCCATGGCACGTTTTTCCTAAAATGGGTAGTGAGAATGGGGGCATACCCCCTGATGTAGCCTTGGTCATATTGTGTGAAACACAGATGGTGTTGAAACTGTATTGGGTAGGTTATCGGTTGAGGAGCCCCCGGTCAAATCGGGAATAGTTTGCTCAGAAAGGGCTGCCCTTACTTGTCGTAGGATTACGTCGTCGCCACGCAATACGACGACACCCGCTGTGCGTGAGACACGCGCTGCGTGTACTGCTTGCTGCGCGAGTCGCCCACAGTTGACGCCGGACCTTTTGATTTTCGTTGGCGGTGTCGTTTGGCACATTTTGTGTTCACCGATCTTTGTGCTAGGGTTTTCTCCAAACCTTGTCGAGTAGTATCAAGGGTAATATCATCGCATCAGCAAACCGTGGTGAGATTTCCGGCCCCAGGCCTTGCAGCCGTGCGTATGGTGTGGATCTGAGAGAGGGTCTTGCCTTGTCCTCACACAGTCGACCAAAACGCTCTAAGCATGAAATTTTTCCATTTCTCAATGGCAGCCCATTGAATGAAGCCGAACGCAACGTACATCAGTACGATTCCGCAGCATGCATCGTTTCGTCCCGAGCGCGCAGAGTGCGGGGCAATTCCGCACCCGCAGCGACTCCAGTAGCACTGTGACTTGGCTTACTCTAAGTCGCCGACTGGTCATTCGTTGGCTAGGTAATACAGTTTGTTGCGTGCGGTAACTTAAAGGAGTTCTACGGTTTTGTATCTGACAGATGCGTTTGTGGCTCGCAGTGTGTTTTTAATCGAGGAAGATTGGCGTCTTTGCGATGTACCATCTTCGGTTGGGTAGGAGTTGGGTAGGAAACATAAAATAATATTATTGAAACCGTCATCAAAATCACAATCCGAGGCCAACCCAACCCAAGAAAAATCAGATAAAAAATTAGGTTAATTGTTTTTTTCCTACCATTTTTCAACTTCCAACCTAACTTTTTTCGTGGGTTGGTTGGCCATGGGCTATGAAATTCGTCGGTTTCAATACTAGTTTTACGTTTTATCCAACCCAAAAGAGTTTTGAAGTTGCAAACACCCTACTAAAGCCAGTTTCTTGGCTTACGTCGCCACCCAATTAATATCTAGCCGTCAAGTCCGGTCAACTCACAACCCTAGACTCCAGGCGTGTTGGTCCTTTTGCAGGCCACCAAACTTTCCGCATTACTTAAGCTCACCCCGCTCCGGCCCACTCCTTCGGTGTTGGTTGGAACTATTCTTACAGGAACGCCTCCATGAATCCCATGTTCGGGAGAACAACTCACACGCATACTGCCGACGACTGGAGGCGCGAGTGGTGGGGTTAAAGACGCAAAGGGAAGCTCTGCGGAATGAGCGGCTTGCTCTGCGAGCTGCGATTCAGGCGTCATTTAAGGACGCCGCCGCCAAAGAGAGAGAAAGGGAGGACAGGATGCGCACAGCAAGCACCCAGGTGGGCACGTACTTTCAGCTGTAACGGTTGAAACAGAGCCTCTTGTGTACCCTTCCAAAAGTGCGCGTAGTGCTGTTGACTCCACCGGTAGACTCAAACAACCGGCGGGGTTTGCCCACGTCCGCCTGCTTCTTCCTGACCTTTCATCTAAAACAGCTGCGTCGCGAATAAGATGAATCGGATTCAGGCGTGAAGCCTGTTTATATCACGCATTGCGGATCTTGCCATATTCTATGTTTTCGGGGGCTGTGCTGAACGAGACCCCCCCTCCCCTCGCCCTCCTTCCCTCCCTCCCTCCCTCTAAAGTACGCCCACCTACCGGTGTGAACCCCCCTCTATATGAAGCGGGTGCACAGCCATGGTCTTATGGATACGGTCTCCTACAGAACCCACCGATAGCAATGGGAAACGTCGCCCATCCCACTCTCCGTTCCCCTGCCCCGTAGTCCCCCCTCCTCCATCCCACAAGCGGTTCTTAGTAGGATGCAGCTCGCCCTTCTTGCGGCTCGCTGAACATCTCACGGCGCTTCGCGCTTGGTGCAAACAATGTCTTCCTGGTCGGTGAAAACTCGACTTGGCCCGTCCCGGCATTGTAGGGGTGCGAGGGTCTATGGCCTTAATACTACGACCATGCATGATAATGAGGGTCTATGGTCACACGACTACGGCAAGAACTGAAATGAGTACCCCCCCCCCACACACCCTACGACGCGTCTCGCGCTACAGGTAAGGTGTTGCGTGTGTGCCATTCGCGAAGAGCTTGGAGGGGGGTTTGACGACGCAGAAGGCGGGCTGCTCCAGGGGAAGGCCTCGCGATGGTCGCCATGCCTCGACGTGCCCCAGTTTTGTGGCAGTTGGAGCATGATCGAATCGCCGCTGTCGGCTGAGGCTGCCTTGGCAGATAGAAGGACGTCGCCGGGGGGAGGAGAACGGCGAGGATTTGGGTCTCCAGGACCGGAGGTTGGCGATGGAAAGGAAAGAGGACGAGGAGAAGGGGGAGGAGGGCGGAGACAGAGCTTGAGAAAGAAGGAGCAGGTGACGGTCACGGTTTCCCCTTTTATCGCTTCCCGAGAGGTTGAGGTTGATGCTTGGTTGATTTGACACGCAACTTTGGGTGTTCGAGGTGCAGAGAGGTTGATGCTTCCTTGCTTTTGAATGGCAACTTTGGTGCTCGAGGTGCAGATAGAGCGTTCTGCTGGTCTCAACCAGCGTCGTTGTGTTTGTGCTCTCGGAGCTACCGTAGTATGCAAACGCTCCACGTGAATGACACCAAGTCGTTGGGTTGTGATATCATCGTTTCGAGGAAGCCTGCCCCTCAAAGGAAGCCAGGCACCGGTTGTTCTGGGTGCGGTCGCGTTGCGCGCACAGTCGTAGGCGGCCAAGCGGCGCGCCTATTGCGACTCCCCATCGTAACCGGTAACACGCATGAGCAAGTTTAGTCTCGTCTCCTTCGGCCATGGCTGCGTTGGGTCGGACTGATGCCGACGCGTAGTGCCGCACACTTTTGGCCAACTGATACAACAGAAGGCAGGGGCCGCGCCGAAAAAAGCATCGGGCGCGAGATAATTATTTCAACCCTGGGGAAAAGTGCCCTGTTTCCAACCCAGACCTGCTCGTGCCCGAACAAATTCCTGTTTGGGCATCCAAAGATTTTTCACTGGGGGGTCGACCCCTGGTATTCCCGTGCCTGCCGGGGGGGAGAAGCACCACGTCGAACGTGCAGCAAGTGACGTACACTCACGGCAGATAGGCTGCGGGGGTGGAGCAAGAAAGTCACATACTACACTGCACAGCATTCAATCAAACCGACGGTTCTTGCTTCTGTTCGAGCGGCAAGAAATGCCGCGTCGACCCACTTGTTTTTCGTGACACTTTCGGTTTTTTGGCGTTACATTAAGCTGCTCCCCCGGCCGTGCCTCTATTCCGTTTTAGCATATTTTGTTAGTTAGAAGATCTACCCGTTGAGCTACTTGAGTCATGTGACTTAAGTAGCTCAACGGGTAGAGCTTCTAATTAACAAATGACTGGAGTAGCTCAGAAGCAGGGTGAGGTACTACTGTTAATAAGAAATTCGGTGAAAATATAGACAGCTCAAGCTGACCTACAAGACAGGAGACACAGGCTGATTCAAGCTGACAAAACTCTCGGATGAGGGTGTGCCAATGTAGCTCAACGAGTAGAGATCTTCACTAACATATTTCAACTGCGCAACATTGGTATACAGGGAGGAGCGCACGGCACCGAGTTGGCGATACCGCCATCCTCGAGCGGCTACTTGGATCAACGCGGCGTTAAGAGCGCGTCGCTGACGACCAGGGCAGCTCCGGAGGTGGAAGGAAACTTGGTGGTTTCTGTCGCCGTTGTTGCAGCCAAGATTCAACGGAAAAGGCAAGCGGAGGCGAAGAGGTCCCTTTTGAGACTGACGGGTGTAATGACAGGGGTGGCATTTTTTTCCCAAACCAAACGCGAAACGGTAAACGGAACTCCGGAGTTCCGTTTAAGAACGGAGCCTCCTACTAAAACTAAGTAAATAGACGTGGCCATTTTTTTCCAATTTAGTTTTTCGGCCAAATCTTCAAATGGGGTAGGGTCGGGGTTAGGGTTAGGGCTGGGGTTGCGCGAGGGTTGTGGTGCACGAAAAGCAACTTTGAAAAAAAAATGGCCATTATTGTATGCTTGGTTTTAGACAGAGGAGTTCCGTTTTTCCGCTACCCCAAAGAAAAACGGATCGACGGAACTCATTAACTGAGGAGTTACCCAATTTTGAGAAAAAGAAAAGATGTTGTGGTTTACCATGTGATTCATTACATGCCTAGGCCATGGGATTGTTCATTTAATTTTTCTCTCAAAGTCAGTTTTTGGGTGAGGTGTAGCGTCCTCAAGTGACGAGCCTCAGAAGCCTTTTTTGGGTGCTACTGCTATCGGAGCATGCATCGACTGGCATGATGGTTGAAATTGAGCGTCCCGATACACACGGGCCATGGATGGATGTGCTGCCGGTCTTAACAATGCGACAACGCGCGCAACAGCAGTATTCAAGATCTGGGCTACGTGCACCGCAGCAGTTCGTTTTCAGAAGTAAGAGTAGTGGGACGGCGCCGCGAGCGTTTGTGGCTTTTCGTTCGAGCGTTTGTGTTTGTATGCAGTTGTGTCTCCGATGCGGCTAGAAGAACAGAGTACGCGTTTTGGGTCGTGCCCCTGTTTGACTGCGCCACGGCCAACCGTTGCGTTTGTTTGGACCCCTTCCAAGCTCATATCAGTAGTTAGTGACGACGGCCGTTTCTCGTGCCGCAAGGGCAATGATGTGGTCGTGCTCATGCCCATTGGGAGAGGGACGACTGGCTCACCGTCCCTTTCTTGGCAGTTTATGTGGAGATATCATCTTACTGTCGATGCGCCTTTGAGTACTAACGGGGGGCTGTCTTTTGCATCTCTCCTCGTTCGCGGTTTCCAGGCTTTGGAATGTCCGCGAGGAGGTCGCGACCGCCCGATCTTCTCGAGCGGCCAAGCCACGGCCACGAGACCAACATGCCTCCGGTGGGATCTGGCAGCAGCACAATACATCACGAAGCAACAACAGACAGAACAAGAACAATAACAACAACGGCAACAACAAAAACAACAGCAACAACAACAACAACAACAATGACAGCAGCAACAAAAGCAACAACGGCAAAAACAACAAAAACAGGAAGAGGCCAGCATCTGCCGGTCAAGGCGAGCGCCAGCCCCTAGCAGTTCCCGCTAGGAGAAGTGTCAGAGATAGCAATTCCAGGCTTGGCCACGAGCGCCTTCGCGTTCACGGCAACTTTAGCTTGTCGTCGTCTTCAATGGGTCCTCTAGGGAGCGTATCGAACAACTACGATGACGATGAGGACGGGGAGTTAGATACAAAGAGTCTCTGTGTGCCTCGGGCAGTCAACAGGGTGGAGCTGGTTCGCCGAGAAGCGTAGGGAGACCGTGTTGTTTCTGCGGGATGCATGTGGGGGATTGGAAAGCACCCATGGCTTTGTTTTGGGACGTGAAACGTCCGGAAGGTCACGTTGAGCTCTGCCCAGAAAGGGATGTAATCAGTGCTCGCTGCTTTCCAGTATATACGATTAGATGGGGGGTGCAGCACGGTACAGGGTGATCTATCTAGTAGCGCACCGCTGTATGACCTATTTCGGCGCAATAGCAGTGCAACTGCGACAGGACGTTAGGCAGTTGGACGGCAGAATACGGACTGCGCTGAAGCTCAAGCGAAGAACGCACAAAGGAGCTCGCGTGCCGCGCGCTGACGGAGGCGGGGGAAGCATGTGGAGGTAGGAGCTATGGCAGATTTTGGACGAGTGTTGCTTCTTGGGTCGCCTCCTTCTTGCCCCAGGGTTTATAATTTCCCCAGGGTTTAAAGGTGCCAGGTATTGTTTTACGAAGTGTTTTTTGGCAGTCACAGGCTTGTCGATTATTTACCGCCATGAAAGACCGCCGGGTCTTATAATGAGGGAGAATCGTGACCAAGAAGAGACGGTCCGTATATACGAAAAATAAGCGTCAAAATGACCCTCCCCCCCTCAAGGATCTGTGGTCTTACGACTACGGCGATGCATCATATGGGTACACCCCCCC
>JAYJMJ010229463.1:0-15550 GCA_036873875.1 Laminaria ephemera
AGCTGCTGGGGATGGTGATGACGGCCTATGTGAGGATAGTGATCAAGAGGGATCGACCGGCGAGGGTGGGGGACCCGGTGCTGATGAGGGGGGATAGCTCTTCGGCAGTGCAGTGAGCGGGTGATGAACTGCAAGGGGGTCAAGGGAGAAGAGAGATCGGGGGGGATGATGAGGATCTTGGGGGTGTTGGAGCAGATAGGGGGATGGTGTTTCCAGGAAAAACACGTGCGGGGTGTGGAAAACGTGTTAGCAGACGGGATAACGAGGTGGAAGGGAGATGAAATCCAATCGAGGCTGACCAAAGAATGCCCCGCTGTTACGTGGCAGGCCCAGGAGCTTGGAGTGGAAGGAGCGGGGATGTGTTTGGAGATTTTTGCGCGCAGCTACGCACTCGAACGAGTTGCGAAGTCGACTCGGAGGACTTATGCGCAAGGCTGGAGGATGTGGATGAGCTGGAGGGTCATGAGAGGGAAAGGGGATTGGTTGGGGGGGGGGATGGACGAAGGGGAGCTGGTGGAAGAGTTGACGGAGTCTATGGCCTACTGCTGCGCGGAGAGGAAGAACAAGGAGATGATCGTGGCCGGGAAGTTGATGGCGGTGAACTTTTACCACGAGCAGTGGGTGGGGCTGTCATTGCCCTTGCAGCATTTCAGGATCAAGGCAGTGAGGAAAGGGATCAAGAGGGCACACGTGGAGGCGGTGAACCAGACGCGGGCAAGAAAACTGCTGACGTGGGAGATGATCAGGGTGATGGAGGAGAGCATCGGTGAGTGAGGGGTAGGGGGTAGGATACTGTGGATCGGACTGGCCCTGGCGTATCAGCTGTTGCTGAGGGCCTCGGAACTGTTCGAAGAGGAAGAAGGGAAGATGCTCGAGGTTTACTGTTTGAGGAGGGGAGACGTCGCCTTCTTCGAGAGAGGGGTGCAGCTGGGGCCGGGAAGGAGGAGGGCAGCGGACACCGTGGAGATACGCGTCAAACGGGGAAAAGGGGACCAGGTGAGCACGGGGGCGGTCCCCGTGAGGACACGGGGAGCCGGGGGGGTGGGGGGGGGGCTGGAGGGGAATGTAATGAATTTGATGGTGGAGCTAATCGAGTATTACCGAGGCAGTGCTCCGGGGGGGGAGAACGCACCGTTGATGGCATACAGAAGCGGGCGGAGGTGGAAGGTATGGGCGAGAGGGCAAGCGACGTAGTGCCTAAGGACCGGGCTGGAGAGGGTGGGGGAGAAATGGAGAGAGCAAGGGAGGGGCAGTGGGGAAACTGGAACCGGACACCTGCTACGGTAAAGGTGCACCATTTGTTTTCAGAGGTGCTTCACTTGAGGAGCTTCATTTCATACCTCACCCAAAAACATACTTTGAGTAAACCGAAAGTGCAACCCGACGACCAAAACCCATGGCCTAGGTAAATAAAATATTGAGATTTGCAAAACAAGAATGACATTCTTGGCGATTTGGGGGTTAAAGAGCCTCGTCATTCAGAAAAAACAAAAAAGGCGAAAAGTGCTACCTCTATCGTAACACGCGTCACCGCGGGAATTCGCGCTGCTTTCGGGAAGGATCGGGGGAGCGACAGGGCTGGCGGGGATGGGAGCACAGCGGTGGGTGATCCAGAGAGGAGGAAGGTGGGCGTCGCAGGCCTTAATGGGGTATATGAGGTCAAATATGGAAGATCCGCTCTGGGTGGCCAGAGTTCCAGTGGGAAGGACAAGGGAGCCGAGTAGGCACCGGGGCAAGAGACGAGATGGGGGGTGTAAAGGTAGCAGAAAGGAAGGGGCAGGCTAGGAACGCGGCTTCTGAATGGGTTCTGGGCTGTTGAGGTTGTCTGTCGGAGTATAGGGCAGTTCAGCCGCGCACAATAGCCGGGATAGGGGACGGGGGGCGGGGGGGGGGCAGGGGAAACTGGACGAGAGAGACCTGTCAGTTTCGACCCCCCTCCGCAGTGGAGAACGCCATGATACTATTAATATTGAACTAGCATATTGGCGAAGAGGAGACCAAAAGTGATGATTAAAAAAACATGAAAAATGAAACGAAAAAAATGAAAAATGTGTAAGATTGAACAAAGTAAAATCTGGGGTTTGAGGAGCGGGACTTAATCTGTACGTACGTAAGCCAAGGAGGCAGGAACGGAGAGGGGATGAACGAAGGGCAAAAAACAGAGCAGGACGACGCAGGATAGTCGACTGGAGATACAAGGCAGGCGTGAGACCGATACGAGGTTAGACACAAGGAAAGAGCAACGAGTGGCGTAGGTATACAAGTGGGGGCAACAGGTCCACGTCAGAGGGCAGCAGGGGGGACTGTTTCGAGTGGGCGAAAAACTTTGGGGATGGCGGATTCCGAGCAGGCACAGCAAGGTGTGGCAGCGCAGCAGGGAGTCCCCGAGGGGGAGGAGGTTCAGGCCGTGGTGCAGGGCCAGGCCGTTGCCCTTCAGGTGATGATGGAGCAGATGGCAGGCGTACAGAATCAGCTCCAAGCATTGCAGCAGGTTCAGGACCATCAGCCGGTGGAGCAGCAGCAGCAGCAGCAGTACGAGGCACAGGCGCAACATCAAGTGGCACAGGCACAGCAGAAGGCACAGCAACAGGTACAGCAGCAGCAACAGGCACAGCCGCACCAGGGTGTGGCAGCGCAACAAATCGTGCAGGGCGGGGTAGGCGAGGCAGTACAACAAGGGGATAGCGGCGGGGTAGGGCACGGACCGGGGGCAGAGTTGGCTGCGGCGGTTCAACAGCAGCAACAGCAATTGGCGATCATTTTGCCCATGTCGGACGCGCTCGGCCAACAAGTGGGGCAGCTGGCTAATCTGGCCAATCCGAATGCTGGGCCGCGAGGTGACTTGCTCGCGTCGCCGCTTGAGGTTGGGGGAGCGGATGCGGCGGCTCCTGTGCATCCGCCGCCGGCTGAAAAATCCACTGGGGAGAAGGAAGCCGAAAAACGCGAGGCTAAAGAGTGGGTGTCGAAAGACGGGGTTCGAATGTGGTTTGCGGCGGCGTTGATTCGGCCATCTGTGCAGTCGTCTCGGTTACAAGAGCAGGTGAACGATGACCTGGTACTGTCGGATGCTGTATACAAAATTATCATGACAATGTCCACTATTAAGATCAAGTTGTGTGCGGCCATCCAGGTTGATGTCGGCGGTGGAAAGAGTAGAGACAGCAGTACCATTCTCGTGAGCGAACGTTTCGCGGCGTTCACGCGTGGGTTGGAAGCAGTGGTGGAACTCAACGGTACGGCTATCGGGGGGGGTGCGCGCGGAGGCATTGTTGGAACCGTTCCGCACGATGACGACCTTCACCACTACGTGTACAAGTTTCGTAACGCCTTCGTCGGGGATTGTGCGATGACAACGACGGCTGAGTTGGAGAACGCCATCGACCAGGACTTAGCCGTTTTCGCGTTCGGCGCTGCGGTTGCTGCGGACCACACGTAAGACGACTACATAACACAGCCAGGCCGTATCACTAGAATGCTATAGGGCCCGTGAAATGGCCCAAATTTAGGTGGTATTACTTGGTTTTAGAAGCATGCTCTTTGAGTGGACTTTGAATGCCCCGGTTACCATGCCAAAGCTTTGAAAAGTGATTTACTGTCAATTGTGGTGGGCCCAAAGAGTCCGGGTTCTTTTGACATGGTCGTGCGTTTGTAATTTTTTTGCGTTTTCCGAGTGGGTGCTAAGAGGGTCTAGTCAAACTCATAATATTCCCATTGAGGAGCACAACGATGCCGTGGAATATGAGTTTTGTGCGTGCGGAAGAATTGGAATGATAATAATGTAGGTCATAAAACGGGTCATACGTGCGTACGGACTGCTGTGTATCCTGTGACCTGTACCAGATACTGCGGTAGCAGTTCAGAGCGAACATCACCCCATGTGGTCGTGGGTTGCGCAGACGAGCAGACATCAAGCCAAGGGCTTCCAAGCCGTCAAGCCAGCAGTGTGGGGAGGATTTCCGGAGACCGTTCTTTTTCGCTGGACACAAGGCGTTGGTCCAGGTTCCGGGGTCTGCTACACGTTTGAGGAAGGTGCGCCGGTGTGTGTTGAATTTGCTTGATGACAACGTGTGTGTTGAACTTGCTTGTCAACGCGTGGGCTGATGATGGCTGATGAACTTTCTTCGTAGCTGTCGAGTCAGACTGTATGGGCGACGTTGGGACACCGCACTCTATGATATGTGTCGGATAAATTGAGTTGTCTATGCAGGAGCGCGGCGCTTGGATTGTACAAGGACGCTCGTGTAAAATGTGTCATGCTTGGTAATGTTATGATGTCGCATTGCTACCAGCCATGTTACACGTACGAGTACCGTCGTACATACCAGCTGGTATAATACTGCTGTACTGCTGTACGCATTGATCTGTACGACGCACAAATTATTTGTTTTACGAAAAGTGCCCACATCGTCTGTTATTCGTTTGGTGCCCACGGCGGTGGCGACGGGCATGCCGGAGACGACCGTGCGAACTGAGGAGGCGGAGTGCAGTAATCCATATAGTGGTGAGGGTCACGCCGAGCATATCAAAGGGGGGGGTCGATGTCCGAACGCGTTGTTCGTGATGTTACAGGAAAGTCACGTTCTTGATACCTCAAAGTCACTGCAGCAGCGGCGTTTGTCTGAGCGTACAGGAGCATCATATCTGTGGTGTGTTTTGGTGAATAAAATGCAATGTTCGTGGATTCAGGCTGTTGTGTGGAGGCATGGTGTTGTTTTGAGACAATTTAATTGGACTGTGGAACAATGAGATTTGTTTGATATGGGTACGAGTATAAGGTACCGTATGCACGTATGGAGATATTGACCGGGTGATGTCCAGGCGGAGTTTAAGTACTTGCGTCGGATCGTGTGGATTATCGTGGAAAATCGTGCATCGTGACGGGAGTGTGAAACACCTGACTGATGTCTGTCGTGGGTCCCCAAACTATTGCGCCGCATATTGAAATGATGCACGTGAGTTGAGTTGGGCATTAAAAAGGCGTTGTGTTAAAGTGGTTTCAATAGATAGGTAATTTCGGCAAAGGCAAGGGCCAAGGTGCCCGTGTAGTTTCTGTACCGACTCGGCGATTGAAGACGGGTGTTCCGTTTGGTGGACTAGTAAATCGGCAAAAGCACGGGCGAAAGGTGCCCGCGTCGTTGTGTGCCTATTAAATGGGTGATTCCGGCAGAGGCAGGGGCCAAGGTGCCCGTGTAGGTTCTGTACCGAACCGGTGATTGAGGATGTGTGTTCCTTTTGGAAGGGCTAGTAAGTCGGCAAAGGCACGGGTCAAAGGTGCCTGTGTCGTTCTGTGCCCAATAAATGGGTGATTCCGGCAGAGGCAAGGGCCAAGGTGACCGTGTAGTTCCTGTACCGAGCCGGTGATTTAGGACGTCGTGTGTTCAGGTTGTGGGCTAGTATAATCGGCAGAAGCACGGGTCAAAGGTGCTCGCGTCGTCCTGTGCCCTATAGATGGGTGAGGAGGCGTGCGCCGTCTTGTGAGGAGGTATCGTCCGCAGAAGCACGATCCATATGCTATGTTGTGTCAGAAGTGGTTTCAAGAATGGGTAACTTCGGCAGAGGCAAGGGCCAAGGCGCCCGCGTAGTTTCCATACCGGATCCGTGATTAGGGACGTGTGTTCCGTTTGGTCGGCTAGCATAATCGGCAATCGGTGATTGAGGACGTGTGTTCCGTTTGGTGGGCTAGTGTAATCGGCAGTGTCACGAGCCAAGATGCTCGCTTTGGTATGTGCTCAATAGATTTGTGAGGAAGCGTGCGCCGTTTTTGTGAGTTTTAATCTTGGGCAGTGAGTGGCACGGTCTAATTTATTCTGTGTCAAGAGCGGTTTCAAGAATGGGTAGTTTTTGCAGAGGCACGGGCCAAAGGTGCCCGAGTCGGTCTGTGGCGAATCGATCAGGAAGAAGGCGTGCACCGTTGTGTTCACTCGTATGCTCGGCAGAGGCGCGGGCCAAGGTGCCCGCGTCGTTCTGTGCCGAATAGAGGGGTAAGGAAGCGTGCGATGTTTTGTGCCCCAGAATCGTCGGCACAGGCACGATCCAATGTATCTTGCTTCAAGAGCGGTTTCAGGAGTGGGTAATTTCGGCAGAGGCAAGGGCCAATGTGCCCGCGTAGTTTCTGTACCGAAGAGGTGATTCAGGACACGTGCTAAGTTTGGTGAGCTCGTATCTTCGGCAGAGGCACCGGCCAAAGGTGCCCGCGTCGTTCTGTGTCGAATCGATCGTTAAAGACGTGTATACCGTTGTGTACCTGCGTGGTTTCAGCAGAGGCACGGGCCAAGGTGCCCGCGTCGTTCTGTGCCTGATAGGTGGGGGAGGAAGAGTGCACCGTTGTGTGAGGTGGTATTCTCGGCAGAAGCACGTCTCAATTTATCTTTTGTCAAGAGTTTCTAGCGTGGGTAGGCTCGGCAGAACCAAGGGCCACCATGCCCGCGTAGTTTCTGTACCGAATCGGTAGGTGAGGACGCGTGCTCCGTATTGATGAGCTAGCATCTTCAGCAGAGGCACGGGTCAAAGGGCCCCGCGTCATTCTGTGTCGAATCGCTCATTAAGGGCGTGTTTACCGTTGTGTGCACTCGTAATTTCGGCAGAGGCATGGGTCAAGGTGCCCGCGTTGTTCTGTGCCAATAGATGGGTAGGAAGCGTGCGCCATTTTGTGAGGAGATATGTTCGGCAGAGGCACGGTCCAATTCATGTTTTACCAACTGGTTTCAAGAGTAGCAGTTTCGGCAGAAGCAAGGGCCCGCGTACTTTCTGTACTGGAACGGTTATTGCGTTTGGTGCGGTAACATTTTCATCGGAGGCACGGGCTAAACGTACCCGTGTCGTTTTGTATCGAATCGCTCATTAAGGACATTTACAATGTTATGTTAACTCGTAATTTCGGCAGAGGCACGGGCCAAGGTGCCCGTGACGTTATGTACCGAATCTGAGGGTGAGAAGACGTGCGCCGTATTGTGAGCTGGAATACATAGGCATGATCCAACTTATTTTTGATAAAAAGGGGTTGCAAGAGTGAGTAGGTCCGGCACAGGCAAGGGCGAAGGTGCCCGTGTCGTGTCTGAACGAATACCGTGATTGAGGCTGCATGCTCCGTTTGGTGAGATGGTATCTTCGGCAGAGGCAAGGGCCAAGAGCCCGCATCGTGCTGTACCGAATCGATATTGCAGGACGCGTTCGCCGTTTTGTGAAGTATTTTTAGAAGCTTCGGCAGAGGCACAGGACGAGGTGCCCTTTTCGTTCTGCACAAAACTCACGGTTTAGGAAGCGGGCGCCGTTTTATTTATCTAGTATGTTCGGCTGGGGCGCGAACCAAGGTGGCTGTGTTGTCAAGAGTGGTGTGTCCTGGGTAGAGGCACGGGCGGAGGTGTCCGCGTAGTTTCTGTGCCGAATCGGCGATTGAGGACGCGTGCTCCGTTTGGTGAGTTGGTACTTGCGGCGGAGGCGTGCCGCCAGCAGGGTAATAGACTGGAATGATTATTTAGACGCATACAATGCCGTTGTATGAACTAGTATATCGGCGGAGGCACGGGTCAAGGTGCTTGCGTCGTTCTGTACCGAATAGCTAAGGCAGGACGCATGAGCCTGCGCGTGAGTAGGGCCCCTGATTATGGGGAGCATTTCATTATGGTGGGATTCCGATTACCGATTATAGTTCAGATAGCGGGATAGCCCATTTTGCCTGTTCTGTGTTGTTTTCCTTTCGGAGAGCAGGGCCCCGGCAATCCTATATGGCTATTCTATCACTAGTATTGTTTGATAAATGTGAAACATTGTGAAGATTTGATTGATTCGCAAGCCTTTTGTTTCTCGTTTTTTTTTTTTTCTTTTGATATAAAATATGGTGGTTTTGCGAATGATCGAATAGCTTTTGTAGCTGGCAGGGATTAGGCTGTTTTGTGCTTGCAGTTATGACAGCACAGCATCAGGAGAATATTTATTCGATCAACAGGAGAGTTAGTGAATAGATCAGAACCAAAAAGGGAATGGTTTCGGGTTTGTGTTGTACCTGGTATCACAAGCGATCAACGGTTTTCGGATATTTTTGCGCTATAATGCGAAAAAGCATTTATGCTGTCTCGCTTTACCGTCGCGATCTGTGTATATATGGGAGGAGTAGGTAGCAAAAAAAAACTTTTGTCTGAGTGAACGGGTTTCCTCGCGATTTCTGTCATTTATAGTTTTCGCCTTAGTTTTTAGTTTTAAGGCGCGGCTACTCTAACTTCTTTTGCGATTACAACATTTTTTTATGGGGGGGATTTTTGAGAGGGTTTTGCTTGTTGAAACGGATTTCCTATCATTACCTTTGTTCAATTAGGTCATGGAGTTGTGTTCTATTTTCTTTGTTCGTCACAGTCATGTAAAGAGTCGGTAGGGTGTTGGAACATGGCTATTCAACAGGACGGTTACTTGTGGTTTCGGGTTATTAGCACATTCTTAGGTATTTGAATATTTAGTTCTGTGGTTGTATGCGGCGATGATAACGCATCGTGGTAGTACTCTCCATCTGACCTCCCTGCTGTGAGACTATAACTCTAAGCCTGAAACATATCTCGACTCATAGTCGTTGGTGTCCGAAGTGGAAAGCACTAATGAAATCTCGCGTTGTTAGTCAGAGCAACGATTCCCGTTTCGAAGCTATGAAGCTTTGAATCAAGCGGGTAGGGTCTATCTTGTCTAGTGTCTCGTGTCTGGTAGATATACACTGCTGCTGCAATACAGGAGGAGCACTGCTACAGCAGTCCTTGATGCTCGACTATGATGTACCAGGTACATATACTACAATTATGACGAGTGGGCTCGGCGATAATGGCTTCAGCCGTGGCTTGCGTTCTGCCTTTACGAGTACACGTCCTATAGCAGTCAACAACAACATAGTACTCCCAGTACTGCAGTAGGAGTACTGCTGTACGAGAGCTGCTGTACGACTACTGCTGTACGAATATTGCTGTACGAGTACGGTAATATGCTTTAAGAACGCCCCCCTCCATGAGAACGCCTCCCCCCCAAAACACCGCCGGGGACGCACAAAAACGCTGAGAATGCCCCGGGGTATTATAATGTTTTTTGTGCCCCCCTACCTCTGAGTTCGCCCCGCGGTCTTATTTGTTCGGCAATTATTTTGGCCGTGGGTTCACATTAATTCAAGGCATTCATTCCGGCAGCATTTGCTGTTGTTGCTGTTGTTGTCGTTGTTGTTGTCCTTGCTGGTTTTATTTGATCACATTAAATACCTTTCCATCAGCTGAAAATCGCGCACCACGTCGGTACTCCTGCCGACAAACATACCACTTGCAATGTCACTAGTGTGCCGGTGCGCAAAGCCAAAAAGGCGTATGGTACCGCACGACTCATCAAGCATCAAGCGATACTCTAGCTCTTGCTCATTGATTACATAAACTGCTATTGAAACTTTTGTCGTGTGCCACAAGGCACAATAAAGACCTCATCGCATTTCGAAACAACGCATGGCCAGACAAAGGGAGACGACAGCAATTTTTTAACAGTATCGAAAACAACAGCACAAGCGATTGAAAAGGGGACCCGTCCAGAACGAATAAAGACTACCGTTCAAGCCACGCAGCTCCCTTGACAACATACCCGTAGATGCCACCCCCGATCCCGTCCCCCGGTCCCGTCGTACGCTGGCTCCTCAAACCTACAGCTCTGCCGTTAACCTACAGCTCGCTTTCAGATCCCTCCTCTTCCTCGTTCAGGTCCTCGTCCAAGAGGCCCCCTTCGTCGTCGTCCCACGACTTCCCCTCCCAGCCCTCCGGCTTCTTCTGCCCGACACTCGTCTTGCGGCGGATCGAGAATCTGTGCCTCTTGAGGAATCTGTAATAACACCTCAGGAAAAGCTTCCGGAATTTCTCGAGTTCTTCCGGTTGATCAGCGCCGGGTAAGCCCCCTTGGAAGTTGGGCATCACCGCCAGCAGCGTCGCCATCACAATGCTGCTGGTCACCGCTACGCCTTGCTTCCCAAGGGTGTTGATTTCATTCACGATGTCACCTTCCACCTCGTCGGTTGTGGACGTGCGTCCGGCGTTCAAGGAGCTAGCGCGGCCCGCGTGATACGAACCGGCGGTCTTGAGAGACTGCCGGAATTCGACCTTGTGCTCCTCCCAAGTCCTCAGAAGCCTCACATCGATGCCGAAAACCGTAGCCGCACCACGCTTCCCAACCGGTTGGCCGTCGGCACAGGGGAGACGGCTGAACTCCAACACCTGCACCTTTTGGCGGATCTCGTACGAGAAACGCCCCGTTGCCCCGGTGATGCGAGTGAGGATGAGCCCGGGCGTGGGGTGGTCCCGTTTCGCCCGACTCTTTTTGGTGTCGTAGGGGGTGTCATCCACCGGCGGCGAAAGGCACAAGCTTCCCCAATCGCCCTTCCTCTGCTTCTTGAATGATTTCTCGTAGATGTTGTTTAGGCCCGACATCGTGGGTTCCAGCGTGAGATGTCCGCGGCAAAGTGTGTGTGTGTGTGTTCGTCCGGTGGGTGCCCCGAACAGAAAAAAGAGGCCAATACCCCGGGGAAATTTTGCCCCGGGGTGTTTATTGTTTTGTGGAAATATCACCCCCCTACCTCTGAGAACGCCCCGGGGTGTTCGTTTCCACCAAAAATGTTTATGCGCCCCGGGGGGCGTTTTCAAAGGATATTACGGTAGTCCACTGCTGTACTTGTTGGGGCAGTGTTTCCCGCTTTGTACGTAACGGTGGTTCAACCCTTGATACTGCCGGATTACCCACGAGGTGACGTTAGACTGTAGACTAGAATACGAATACTACTATTTATACCTAAGTATTGCACAGAGCTCCCAGTACTGGGCACAAATGTTTTGTACGTTCGGGGGGGAAATACTGGCGGTAAAGGGAGCACTGACAGTGTTTGGGATAATTCCATTATGCCTTCAATCTAAACTTCAGAAACAATGACTTTACGTTAACAAGTACCGGTAGCCTATAGCCCTATCGCCAACTTTTATACCGTTTTGTCCTGCAGGGCGACTCATTTTTGGGTCCTATTATTCTTGCACCCCATACGTTTTATATTTTGTTGAGGCGATTCGAAAACTCCAAATTATGGGCGCTCTGCCATTGGGGCGGAGCGGCCGCTTTAAATCCCTATTATACAGTATATCTGTGTCGTATTTTGTGACCGCAGAGCTTGTATCTATCTAGAATGAGCAATCGGCGCGCTCAGTCGGTGTGTTGGATGTTGACGGGTGGAACGAAACGTTTAATGTATTATACCATTGGGCCCAACATAGATAGGGACCATTGGTTTGGGCCACAGCATACGTACAGTACGCGACAGATGTTAAGAATCTCTGGTGTTATATCAGCCTCGCGTCTTATTCTTCTCTCCGAGGCTAGCAGAAATACCCAAATTATTTTTTTTATTTCGCAAAACGGTGCAAAACGCCAAATTCATAAAAATCAATCCTTTACTTTGCAAAGGCGTGCAGTATTAGTACGACACAGTTTTTTCATGAGTGGTTCAGACACATTTGTTACCACGTGGCATCCATCGCTCATAATATATAAGATACACTTTTGAAGTAGGAATGAAAAATATTCATTCGTTAAAGAGTCTTTTCAGGGCAGCAGGAATCCAAGTTCGTGTTGCCTACTACCAATGACTCCCTTACTGTACGGTAGTACTTGGTACTGCTGTAGCCCGAAAAGCCACTCAATCGACACGATCTAAGTTGCTCACGTTGGGCCTTAACGCTCTCCCCCTGCTACTGACGGCCGGTCTTTCCCCGCCTGCTCTTGAACCTCCCAGTTGACTGTTCTGACCGTCCCCTCCAACTGCACCCCCCTTCCACTCTGCGTCGTTCGGCTCTAGCAAACCCAAGCACCCACCGCCGCGCTGTTATCCGTGCTGTAAGCAGCCAACGGTAGGTTCATGTTACACACGCCTTGGTCGGGTTCGAGATGCACACGTCGTACACATATTTCGTCCGCTGCTGACTCTTGCGAGTGATCACGCCACCAAACCAGCCCGTGCCCAGTCTCACTTACACTCCATGTGTTACTAAAGAATTGTCTAGCGCAGCTGGTCTAGACTCTTGGAGGCGCATTTCTATCCTCCACAAGGGTCGTCAGTACACTACAACCCTCTGGTGTATAGGCGAAAGCAGCAAGCAGGCACCGCACGCACCGATTCGGCTGCAGGGCGGTATAAAATGGTGTTGCAATATTTGTTATTTGTATGCTTGAAGAGTGGACTGGATTTTGTTTTTGGCGAAAAAAATCCAAACATTTTGAAAGCAGAATCCAAAAATCTTGAAAAAATAGTCAGTTGTGAGGTCGATTTTGGAGAAAAGGCAGCTTGGTTGGGACCCTGATGCGGCCTTGGGTAATGTCTGAACAGTTTCTTGTCCTTCGGGGCTGCAGTGCATACTGGCAAACTCTTATCTGCCGAACCCCTCGCACTTCCTGATTTTTAATTCTTATTTCCTCGTCGACTTCAGCACAGATTCTTAGCCCTAAATTCTTAATTTTCGCAAAAATCTCAGCATCACATTCTTAACTATCAAATTATTAACATCTATCGCGTTAGACCGTTTCTTGTTTGGTTTGAGACGAAAGAGATTACCCCCGGCGTGTAACATTTTCTTGTTTTTTTGGTGTATGTAAAACACTTTTGGGGTTATAGGTGCATGGGAAACGAAAGTCAAATACACGGATATAACACTATGAATAGATCGATGTTCGTTTAATATCGATAAAAAAAATGCGTTTGTTTTTTCAAACAAAAAAATAATGACCAGAACAATCAACACTTGTCAATAGCATATGCATTGACCGCGCTCTGAAAGTTAACTTTTATTAGTAATAGGCTACCTAAAACCTGCTTTACCGAAGAAAAGACAATTTATTTAGAAGGCCGGTGGCGGTCGCATTTGTTTTTTTATTACTACAGTACAATACGCTATTCATTGGCTGTTTGGATCGGGAATAAAGTTCAAGTTCAGTCATTAAAAACAAACCAAAAAAACAAATCGGAAGGACCTTGAACGGGGGCATTCGTTTGGTGAGCTCCGAGTGCCCTTGCTTAGTGAGGCCATTTGAAGGCCAAGGTGTCGGCATTCTGGAAGCAAGTGTATTGCATTGCTTTAGAGCGCCAGCTCATCGCGAACACAGTAAAAAAAAACAAATCCGATTGTTCGTTTTTTCGCCAAGGTACTGACATGAATGTCCGAACTGTCGCTATGTTATGGCCCAGAGTCCTAAGGAACACACCCATCCGGCCAGTTATAACTGATCCGCGAAACGACACCCTTTACCGCCTGTGGCATCGTTCCTAGCGTTGTTGAAAGGCGTTATCGCGATTGGTCGTGCAACTATTAATACTAACGAACTGGTGTGGATGCTGCCTGCGGAGGGTATTGCAACGCGGGAAATTAACACAAGGCCTCATAGGTCGTTCTAATTGTATTCCTACTTTTTCACGAGTGACCAAGTATTTTATTCATGTTTGTGGCTATCGCCCCAGAAACCGTAACATGCCCGATTATACACGCCAGATACTACACACCATATAACACACGCAAGCCAATACATCCTCTACGATAACTTCCAGGTGGGTTTTCACGGCAACGGGGATGTTGGAAACGCTGAATGATGCTTCGTTGAGATCTTTCGAAAATATCCGTTTTCATTGTTTGTTCCCCCTTTCAGTTCGGGGGGAATCGGCTCAGACATCCGTCCCTGGGGGTGGTGTGGTGTCTTCCGTGTTACAGTTTTGCGGTGCCATGGACTGCATGTTTTGACTATGGTAGATACACCATAGCCACTGTTAATTGGAGAAACACCCTAGCAAACTGTTAATTAGAGATATATACAAAGTAACCACTGAGCTATGCAGTCAGCGCTGGTTGTACACCTCAATTGATAGAGCGAATCTCCAATAGAAGCACAATCCGGAGTTCGAATCCCCCCAAGTCCGCCTCTCCATTTTTTTATCGTTTGATGGAAATTGCTGATTTACACTTCGAGGGAAGAAGTGCCAGAATCTGGCCTGTTCGGGGCCGTTCTGAGTTCCGACTAAAGGGATTGCAACTGTTGAGGAAATCCGAGGTCCAAGCTTACCGCCAGACGGACGCCGCATTATGCAATCATTTCCAAGAACGTTCGATATGGTAGCTGAACCGACAATCCTTTGTATTCGGGGTATTGCTTTGACTTGTCTTTAGTGTGAAATAACACACGTCGGGCGATAGCGATGCATACTACTGCAAGAAACGGGAGCCACGCTATACCCTAGGATTAATCGTCACCGTCAGTCACGTCGCCTTTGAGGAAGCATGAACGTCAACATCGGCGAATGTAGAAACGCAGATTCGAGAGTGGGCGAAGAACTCTCTGAGCATGCGGCAAGACCCCTCCAAAATCCTCTCTCTGTTGTATATTGTCTTCGGAATTTCGGAACCTCCGTGTATCGGCTCGTAGTCCCGCCCCTCGGCGTCCCGCGGCCGCGGCGAGGGACTGACGGCGAGATAGTGCGTTTACCTCTACGCGAGGTTGATGTGTTTCGGGTGCCCAAATGGTGTGCCCTACGCCCGACGCAAACTGCTACTGTTGTCAAACCTAACCCTATGTTTAAATTAAAATGTTCAGTATGAAAAAGCTATAGCATCGGCCGCCGACGCAAAGTTAACTAACTGAGGGTTTATCACGCAGTTTGCAAATATGAGTATCAACCACTCAACTGGTTGAACTTACAGCTGACGTATTCGAAAGGTTTTAACAGCATCAAGCAAGGGGCGGTTTCCCGTGTTAGCGATTGCATCTTAATCTCAACCCACCCCACCGACAACCCGTCGCAGGAGTTAGCGGTGACATGCGCTGCACTCTTTTGGGTTGGCGTACTCGTACTCGTATATTTATAAGATGCCTGGTATCCTGGTACCTGGTATGTATTATTTGCGGCAAACCTCAACTCGTGGAATATCTGTACTAGTACAAGCGCTGTACCATACGAGTACCAGCACTGCTTTGCTGCACGAGTACCATGCGTTCTTAACACAGAAGACATGGAGATGTTCCACAGCAGCACAACGGCAGTAGTCAGTGTGTTTTTCTTCTACAATTCTGCAGGTGTAGCAAGGATACACTCAGCCTCATCACACACAAGACTACAGCAGTAGGTCAAGCTGGACACCCTCGAACCTATAAAGAAGGTTGCCGGAATGCTGTACATATGTAGCATACCGTACTCGCAGGTCGCAACAATATATCAAAGTAGGTACCAGACCAACCAGCTCCCACAGACCACCGTACGACGATAGCAAAGCCCTGCGGCAACGTGTACTGCCATTATTGTGGGGCAGCACCGGCAGTACCAGTATATACTTTCAGGCTCGGACTACTTATAGTATGGCCGCGTCTAAAAATCACAACAACAAACTGTGTTTCTGGGCTAGATAATTGTTAGGCATATATGTATGCCAATCTTATAGAGGAGTACCTTAGTGTAATAGAGTGCAGTATTTACGGGCTATAGATATCGATAAGATAGTCTCCAGGTTTGTGGTCTCAGGACCACAGG
>JAYJMJ010229677.1:0-15547 GCA_036873875.1 Laminaria ephemera
CTGCTCATGCTGGGCGAAATCGAAGACGCAAACCGAGCCGCCGACGCCTCGGAAGCTACCGCTACGCCCGCCGCCCAGTATACGCCCAAAATGGTGGATCCGAACACCTGCGATGCAAAGCTCAATTTTGCGAATTTTAATCTGGAATTTTAACACCGTATTCGTGACGCCCGTGCAAAAATATGTATTTCCTGGCTTTTTGTTTTTTTGTTTTTTTCAGATGAGTTTTAGTTGCTTTTATTTTTTTGAGGTTTTATTTTCGGTCATATCTCTCTCTCTTTCTCGGAAAAAAAAAGGCCCGAAAGTCACGTCTCAATTGGTGCATGAACAACGCCGTGTCAAATGTTCATGTCCAACTGCGTGAAATTGGGCTGTGCATGGCCGACCTCCCGTTGTGACGAGGTCTCGGCGGGCCCAGGTCGAGTTGTGGCCACTCGCGGGAGTGGCATTGTACGTCACGCAGAGAAGGCTATCAACAAATATTTTGTTTGCCCAGAGTAACAACAAACAAGTCTGGCGCATATCGCGAACCCGAAAAGAGCCATGGGCATGACATGTTGTATGTGCGTCGCTCCAAGGCGCTGAAAACGGCGGCCCTCAAAGTCACCCCCCTACGGCCTAAGACTACGGTTATGCATGAACTGAATCTACCCTCCAACCCCGCCCCACCGTAGTCTTATTCATTACACGACGCATGCTATTGATAGTACAAATAGTACGATAGAGGTGCAGCATATTTTGTTTACGCTCCTCACCCGAGGAGCTCTATGCCTCACCCAAACCAGATTCGGTGTCAACGGAAAGTGCAACCCGACGAACAAACCCACGGTCTCGGTATACAAAACAAATCACATAGCAAAACAAGACTGACATTCCGTCGATTTTGGATTAGGGAGTACCGTCATTGAGAACATAAATCGCCAAAACGTGCTACCTCTATCGTAGGATGCGTCGCATACAGTAGAACGAGACACAAATTGATAACCATGCCATTGCTCCCTGATAACCAAGATCTGCACAAACATTTGCCTACATCCACCCCCTGTTGTGGAATACGGTACAGCACGATAAACAAGATCCAGAAATAATCATCCACGATGGGTTTCGAAGGTGGGAGAGGGTGCGTTTCACAATAACTTGAGTATCACTGCTCCCGAATTTCTTATCCTCCCGTATTTATCAGTTTTACTTCCTTCTTATCCAGTTACTTAGCAGGTCTCCTGTACCATATTGTAGGAGCCTCCCCGAATATCGAGCTACCCCTCCGAAAGGTACCCCCCTCTATTCGGAATCCTTCTTGCACAACACAATAAGGAGCTTCCGACCCCTACCCGATGCTACAGACGGTAAACCGGTATCTTCTATCGATTCTTGGTATCGAAGTCCGACACCACCGACGGAAACCGATACCAGGTATCGGTACCAAATTTCCGAGAGAATCTGTGATTTTTCACCGATACTCCCGACGAAATAAATCGAGGCAAGGTATCGATCCACCGTTACGCGGTTTCGAAGCCGGGTATCGGAATGGGCTTAATTTTAACCCTGATACTACGACGACGGACAATGCCAATATTCGGTATCGAGATCGCGTATCGAAGGCGGACATCAGCGACGGCAGTGATGCCTTTGTGCTCAAGGCGTTATCCGCCATTGGTACGCGGCGTCACATGGTGAAATCTCCGCGTTCTTTACGTTTTTAGTGTTTCGTTTGGGCTTTTCCTGCGGAATTTGTTTAGAAACTGCATGAATACGCGGATTTGTGGTTGGTGTCCCCTGTGTTTGTCGTCTCTGCAGTACGTAACTTTAAGAGCTGATTTTGTGTAGTTACAAGAAACGTTTTGACCTCGATTCGCCGTAGCCCCCAACGGTGGTGTTCGGAGAGGGGCTCAAATGTAAACTCGACATTGCCGACATGACACGATTCCCTATATCGGCCTCGAAATAAATGAAGGACGGGTATGCAACACCCTTCCTGCCGGTCGTTGGCATTATTGGTTGAGGCCGGCCTATCTGGGGTGATGCCCATTAAGCGTTTTTTCGCGGTCGTCTCGTGGACGCGCCCAAGGGATCCCGTGGACACCTGCAGGTCTACATCGCCGCTCGCACGGGCCACCGCGCCATCCCAAGCTCGTTCCTATTGGAAGATGCGGGCTCCTGCGGGACGTACCGCGGGTTTCCACGGGCGTTCGTGGGCACCCGCTGGCGCCCGTAAGTAATCCGGCGGTATCCCGTGTGTTTTCCCATCTAAGGGCTTCCCGTAATATGTGTCATGCGCATTTCCGCCGTAGCTCTCGTGGGACTCCACACAGTTGCTCGCGGTTGTTGCCATGGCCGCCCACGGTCGGAATATCTCCACCATAGCCGGAACTATTCATAAATAATATAATTCAGGTTAAGAAGCATGTATCCCACGTTACAGCCTTTGAATTAGGAAACACAGTCGGGCTTCGAAACGTATTGGGCGACGCGTGCTACGATAGAGGTAGCATTGTTCGGCTTTTTTGTTTCTGAATGACGGGTCACCTTAACCCAAGATCGTCGGAATGTCATTCTTGTTTTGCAACATGATTTTTTTGTATGCCTAGGCCATAGGTTTGTTCATCGGGTTGTTCTTTCATTCTTCTAAAAATCAGTTTTTGGGTGAGGTTTAGAGCTCCTCAAGTGAGGAGCCCGAGAAACAAAATGGTGCACCTCTATTGTAGCATGTGTCGGTTATCTCCTTAGTTCAAAGCCTCGTCATACAGAAACCCATTGGCCACAATAATGCTACCACAGCTGTAGCACAAATCACCTGTCAATCGCAAGCAATACATACATACGGGGTGGAATAAACCGTGTGTATGTGGCCTCTCCATTCCACTCAGATTAGAAAAAATAATTGGGCATTTTAGCGGGAGGAACCATAACGATAGTCCTAGCCTCTAGACCTTTCAGTCAGCAGCGGGCAGTATCGTGCCGTCCGCTCGTGAGCCTCTGCTATATTCGGGGTGCTGTACACCTGATGCTAGCGAAATCCTTGGGTGCCCGCCCCTTGTCGTTCCAGGGGTTTGGAACAATGACTATAAAATAGTTATTTCCGTCGATTTGTGAAAAATATGTATGTGTTCCTTTTGTTCTCCGGACCCAACAATATTTAGAGTGAACTCTTCGAAAAGAGATGGGGATAGAACAAGAGGCGAGGTTGGAGACGATTTCCCCTGCTGTCGTACGATGGCCGCGGCACCAGTCGCTGCTCTTCGGTTCTTAGCATACTAAATATACACGAGACTACCACCCCTAGCCAACTGGCCTTGGCTCAAACACGCGCAGTCTCGGACGATCAACGGTAGTAGATCATTGGCATACCTCAGCGTCGATGTGCCGTCGATACTATGACATCTGGCCCCTTGCGGCACCCTTTCCTGGCTGCCTCTGTTGTATCTTCGCAGTCACCGCTAGTTACTAGATGCTAGAATCGCGTCCTCTCGATTGTTTCGAGTTTAGACCTTGAAAGTCTCTGACAAAAAATATCATATTTTCTCCTGGTCACCCGCAGAGGCGGTCTTCTCTCCGCCGTCACCGTCGTGGCCGCAATGTTCCGCAATTTATCGAGGGTGACTTCGCCAAAATCGTATCCTACCTTCCCTACCACCTGACGAAGCACCACGGGGGCCTCCGTGTACCTCGACACTGTTACTTCGTTACCATAAACCGAAACTACAAAAGGGGGACACTCCCGGGCAATGTCGGATAACCCAGCAGCAACTCGACCATGAGAACGACGGCTCCGTCGCCAGCTCCTACCCAGGAACGCGCCCTCCAGGCATCCTCGCGTGAATGCGCGATACCTGATCCCTTCTGGGCCTGGTTGAATCTATAACCTCGAAAAATTTTGCTCGACGATGGTGTCATGTTGCCACTGCAACGAGCTCACCCCTCCCCCTGGTGCATAGCGCTACGTAACTCCGGTCAAGCAATGCACGGAGTGAAGGCCTCCGGTAGACGAGGCGAAATTGTTGTCCTCCGACGACTTGTACGATAAGGGTCCACCTAAATGTTTTGAGGCTCCTCACTTCAGGAGCTCTATACCTCGTCCAAAAACAAACTTAGAGAAAATGGCATTGCAACGTGACTAACAATGCCGTGTCCTACGTATCTAACGAATAATATTGTCAAACACAAGCGATAATGGGTGGGTCGTTTGGTGAGGAGCTGGTCAAAACAATTTTGGCCTTACGTGCTAGATCTATGGTAGCACGCGGCCGACCATGACAAAAACAAAGAGCCCAACGGGAGAGGAAATAAACCTCGCCCGCCCGGACGTCACGATAAGCCAGCCCCCGGCCTATACAAACGTTGTCCCACAACCTAGGGCAGTATAATCCTGTTGGGGTGCCTGCGGAAACGTGCGACCGGGTAACCCGAACCAGTGCGCGCTTCGTGCGCAGCCACACTGTGGTTAACTCCGTCTTCAAATGGATGCGGTGGGAGAGTAACGCGGCTGCTAGTTTACTCCCAATATACCAGCTTCATTGCCTCCGCCACACACTACTCTACCAAGAACACCTAAAACATATCCGTATGAGAGGATGTCTGGACAAAATAATAACTAACCTGTATTGTTGACCCCTGAAAAGCAGTCCACGCCCGGAAACCTGACCTATACGCTCTGTGGGAGGAGGGCGCAAACGACTGGTACATGACCTGCCTGCTTACACCCCTGAGAATAGCACGATCCCCGCTGGCTCCAGTACCTCTCTGTGCCAAGCTACATCGAGCCGGAAAGGCGCAAAACAAACACTTAATCACCTCCGTCTGCCATCAGGAGATGCCGTCAGCAATTGCGTTATTCACGCCAGCGACGTGTACGCTGTCAAACCACCATCCACTGCTTACTTCTAGACACAAACAACGACACGTGAGTGCCCCCGATCGGGGTTCCTGTCCCACTTGCACGTGGGCATCTATTGAAACGCGGAGGTGTTATCCCCCCGCATCAAGATGGTAACCTGTGCCCAACCAAAGCAGTATCTTTAACTGCGTGACGAGTATCTTCACCGTCACGACCCTGCCCAGCAGCTCAAGCACGTAAATCGACGAATCAATCCAACCTAAAACTGTCGCACGCAGCCACGCGCGCACGTCGGCGTCAAAATCAAGTCGCCACCACAAACCGGACCCAGGCTCGGGCCCCAAATACCAATCCCCCATGGCGTCACCGGGGGTGTCCGACCAGACGGTATACGTGGGCCGCGGAATGTAACCAAGCTACAACGGGACAGAGCGGCGAGTGGCCGGGAAAACTCACCCCTTTGCCACAAACAGACGCCGAACAGACACGTCGGCGTTGAACTCAGTAACCAATCGAATCTGTAGGAACGACGCTGCGCGCGGTCGCTCTATGTGGAGATCGCGTACGGGGGGCTAGCTAACTGGGCTCAGCATGGGTCGAACAAAGTATTTTCCTGGATGCACTACTTCACCCAGGTGCAGTAGCCGACTGATCACAGAGCGTAACACCGCCTCAAACGCAGACACACGGTCCGAATGCCACTCGTTTATAATCTCACGGGCCGCTCAACCTTGGCGACGCGAACCAATATGGTCGTTGCCTCGGTATCAGTATTCCACCACAGCACGCGAAATCCTGTGGGGAGACTGCAGGGGAGATCTCGTGAGGATATCCCCCGAGCACGTAGATAACGTCCAGACGCCAGAAACGCAGACGCGCGTCGACAGCGCTGACTATCGGGGCACCACTAAATCTCCACCAACATCCCGTCCTCTACGCAGTATCGTACCAAGCAATGTTTACGTCCCCCTTCTTCATATGAGCGAGGGATGCCACACCCCGGTGTCAAGGAAGCAGACCAATCGATTGCACTCAGTTGGGTTACCGCGACATGCTGCGCCGGGGTGCGTCCCTGCTCCATCACGACCGCATCGCCGTACGACCTTTATCGACAAGCGTGTTCGAGAGCTGCCGAAACCATCTACAACAAACCCGGCAAAGTACGTCACCCGAACTGCAACCGCAAACGACTGTCGGCGACGGTTGCACTCCTGAAACCCCATAACGAACTACGGGTGCCCCTGCCCACTGTAAGCCACCCTAACGGAACGCCTTTTTGACGTAAGTGGTAGTACTCAGCACAGTAGGCGCATGCTGCCCGAAGTGCAGACGAAAATACTCTACGCGCTAAACGATACCGCGTGTCGCGCGGCCCAAAGAAGCGAGGCGCGCTTGCTCGAAGTTAGTGTCAGTGTCAGCATTGCCATTGCGTGCGTACTGTGACAACGAAAACGTTTTATCGCGGATGATCCGAGGATTAGGCGGCGATTCATTCACGGACAGCGGGGGCAACCTCAATTTGAGGACGATGTGTCCGTCACTGCGCGGCCAAACAAACGCCTGCCGAAGCCGTACGCTGTCAAATATATTACCGAGGATACGGTCAAAGTGTGGAGCTACAATGCTTCGATTGGAGCATGACAACTCCCCACCAACGTAAGTACCCCCCTTCACATGGAGGGGTGCACCACGTTCAGCGATGGCTGCCAACTGCTGTACCCCGGGGAAGCCTTTGTTTCCTTTGCAGCCAAGACCGAACCTAACCTGATTTCACACGGGTGACACACAAGACTGTTACGCAGGACTGTTCACCTAAACAAGCTACCACTCGCTCGAAAATGTCGTATAGACCTGTGAGCCACTTGGTTCAACATTGTACCCGGAATATGCTGGTGTGAAATGCGACAAGCGGCATGTCGCCCAACAATCAACATACAGATGGTAAACCCACCCGTCACATATGCCTCCCCAACGCACTCTGATACTGGACGTACAAGATGTTCATGTAGCGCCGCCGCATTCGTACGTTCTACGAACGTTTCGACCCTATTATTGGGCGACGCCAGTCACCTTACTGATCAGCTCCGGCCGCTGCCGACCGAGTAGAGTATTTCCCGCCGCTGCCCCGCTGTCGTTGTGTCGTTGCCGCTACCGCTGCGAGAACCATCGCTGCTGCCGCAAGCTGCAGGTGCCACCGCTGCTTCTACGGCCACCATCTATACCCCCTACCCCATCTTGCCCTGACCCTTGGCTGATTTTGATGGAACCTCGTCGGCGCAAGCCCGGCTGGGGACGACGCCGTGGTTGTTAGACCCACCGTCGATTGTCTCCCGCGGTTTGGTTTGTCATTTGCGGTTTCGCGAGGACGCACGACGTGCGGGAAGACACTAGCATCGCCAAAACGGCCCTTATCACCATTCGACAAATGTCTGGACTCGGTCTTGCCGGCTTCGGTGCTGGCCGCTATGATGGGGGACGGGAGGGATTTTTGAGTACCGGCGTGGATATAACGACCACCGTATACGTAGGTTGTGAGGTGGCGCCAATGAGGCCACTGGATGGGCGTGAAGAGAGCCACCGGCGGAATGTACACCCATCAGTCGCCGTAGAGGTACGAGCCGGTGCGCATATCCTGCGTGAATTAACTCATGTGCGTGGTGACAAGGACCGCCAGCCTTATCCGATTCGCCGAGCTATCGGCCGTCGCCAAACACTCGATCGCATGGTGATTGAGGGTCGTCGTCGACATCGCTGAACACCTTTGGTGGAGGTCTTCCAGGCAAGCGCGCGCCACGTCGAAGTACACGGCGTCCTCCGGGAGCCCGCTAGCCCCAAATGCCTTATTTCGTGCGGCATCGGGAGGACATTTCCTGCCCCGTTGCGCGGTGTCAAGGCCAAGGAAGCGATGAGGTCCATAGTTTCGAGCTTGGAGTGGACGTCGTCTTATGTCGACCGTGTTTGTCGCGTTTTCCTGCCCGGCCGCCTTTGCATCGATGCTGGGTGGCCACCGCCGAGCACTTGCACTTCCGAGCCATGGGACTGAATCCACGAATTCCCGACGCTGTTGGTCGTAATTTTCTTGGCCTTCCTTCCCAAGGTGGCGAGGGAGTTGCCGGTACTTCCAATGCCGTAGAAGACCTGCCAGACCTTCGGCGCATACCCCCCGTCTTTGGCTGTTTGCTGGAGTGCGATCGATGTCCCGACTGTAGCTCTTCCACGGCACCGCTATAGTCGAAGCACCGCCTGGGGCCCACGGCGACCCAAACCCCGTCTCCGGACACGGCACACTGGTAGATCCGGCAATGGCCCCGGCAATGCCCTAGCCGAACCCCTCTCCGGACCCACGGCAACCCTCCCCGCCGGTCCAGAGGGGGTGCCCGTGACACCGGAAACGCTCGGAGCCCAGACGTAGCAGATCCAACTCGACTGTCCGCGGTAGGGAAGGCCGAGCGGACCGGCGTAGGCGCACATGACCCCGACAAGGGGTTGGCCGGCGATGGTGGATGTTGGCGGGAACTCCCCGGTAACGCGTCTCCCTAACAGCGGTCCGAGCGTGTGCCCCGCGACGGGGCGGCTGGCGATGCCAGAGTCTCCTGCGATGGAGCTGCGGATGTTTTGACGGAGGAAATCGGTGTTCACCCTTCCATGTGCAGTGGGGCCGTAGCCACCGAGAGAGACCCCAGCCGCGCAGCTCCGAACCTGCCGGAATCGTCCGCCCCCCACCGGGAGCGGGTTTTTGCGTGGCATCGACGATGTCTCTTCACCGTGTAGTGCATAGCAGCCTGAAACTAGGCGACCACGTTTACACTTTCTTGCGTGAAGGTTGCGAGGTCAGGCTGCGAAAAGAAACCTTGGCCGTAGCTGTCGCTGCTCGTCAATGTCCCGTGATCCCCTCCCCTGTCGTTCACGTCCGGCCTTCAACAAACAACGATTTGGGTTTAGGAAAAATAAATGGTTCGCTAGTGGGACGGCGCGGACACGTAACATAACACCATGGCGGCAACGGAATGTTAAAGAGAGACAAAAGTGAGCACCATCCATGTACCATCCCTGACGAAAGTTCGATATTCGTTGTCCACGCGCTGGAGTGCGAAGGCACATCATTGGTCTGGTTCATCGGCACAGCGTTTAGGTTTGGTGCATGCACATATGCACTTGTCATATACGTATGCACCTCTATTGAGAGACGAGCCCTCCGCACGACTACGATCAACGCACGCCTAACACGACGTATAGTGGCTCCCGAGCTATAGAAGCGCGCACCAAGGATCGTAAAGGTTCGTAAACGTAGTCCTTCACGATCGTCTTCATCACCGCCAAGGCTTGTCGTGGTGGTAGTCGTGCTGCACCAACCCACTAAGGTGGGTTTGTATCATCGGTAACCGGGTTCACGACCCGGTCGTTAGATACATAACGACATCTCCTTTGTCGATCTGGACACGGTTGGCGACGACAGCAACGCACACAGGAAGACTCAGATATGTTTTGGTATGATCTGAGAACCTGGTTGTGTCTCACCCGGTAGGGAGTGCGCATCACACGGTCTGAACGGTCTGGAAGAGTCCTCGAAAGGTACGCGATTCTCACAATCCAGCAGACGACCAAAGGCCACATATTCAAAATTCATCAGTACCACGTTCTACGGCAGCATCGGGTTTTGCTCAAGCATTATCTCCCCCTCCCTCCCAAGGCACCCACCTGCACACGACGAGAACATAAAATCAGTTCCAAACCTAGGGTGTACTATAGACTATGTAACTTGGTCTTCTTGCGGCAGGTCGAATTTCCGTATCACCTCCTTCCTAGCACATAATCCCCTCGTTACCTGGTAACCCGCGTCGGAAAACATTGTGGGGTTAACCGGTGGTCTTTTCGCGGTGTAGGAGGAGGCATTAAGCGGCTCGTCCTCTTGTAGTGTCGAGTGATATATCGGACACTTTGAAATAGGGAGGTTAGAATGACACACTTTATCGATATCCACTCTGTTCTGTAAAACTTGCTACTTCGAAGTATTTGGTAAGCTATGCAACCAGGGCAGCCACAAGAACCTGCACTCGAAGTACGTGTCGGTTCGTGCGATGTACGTGACAATCCACCTTTCCCCGACCTTGCTGAGAACATTGCACAACTGAGCTTGCTTTTTGCTGTCGTTGGACCGATCAGACAGCACCCTTTCAATGTCGTCGGTGTCTTAACGTGGAAACGCTCTGTCTATTGTGTGCGAGTTCAGGGCTAAGCCAACCGCGTTCGTGGGTGCAAACCTGGGCGTTACTGCTTCCTCTCCCGATCTAGACAAATGCACGTAGAAGGTGGTCGAGTTTCATCCCCCACCCCGTGCACTCTGACTTTCATGTCCGGTGGGCTCGGCGTAGGTTTTCCCTCTCCCTATATCGGTCGACCACCTTGACTTGAGCTATCATGTTGTGTCCGTCGTCGAGTGGCTTGGTTGTATTCAATATTTGTGGTGGTCCAGCTACGCGTGCTTCGCCGACGCCGGCAACGCGTCACTCGCCCCCGGCGACCTCGACCATCAGTAGGTCCATCGAAAATCAATCGTATTCGTTCTCCAAATGGGCAGACCAGACTGTGGCGATCAACGAGGCATGCCGGACCTTTCCGGAACACGTCAGACATGTAAGCCTTGCTCACTAGTTTCCTTTCTACTGGGAACATCCAACTCAGTGACGCATGTCACGGTATAGGTGCACTATTTTTGTTTCTGAGGCTCCTTACCTGACGAGCTCTACACCTAACAATATTAACCGATTTGGGAAAAACTAAAAGTGCTACCCGATGAATAACCCCATGGCCTAGGTATACAACGAATAATACTGCAAAAGAAAAGGCACGAAATTCCGACTACTTTAGGTTCAGGAGCCCCGTCATTCAGAAAACGATTCCGCCAAAAAGTGCTACATCTATCGTAACGCGCGTCCAGTGTCACTACTAGCTCGTGGAGGAACGTCTGCAGCGCTTCCGCGCACAGGCATTGGGGGACTATTTCCTGGCCAACTTTTACGTGTAGTCTCACTTTGCTCGTCGAAACACAATTCATTACCCGAACCTTGTGTGTCAATATTTCCCCCAAAGGGAAGACAATAGGGTTGGGGATCTCGTGTGCGGCTGGCTGCTGTATAAATGGCCCTCCTATTGGAAAAGAACACGATTTACATCGGAACCCTTAATATTTTCGATCTACCCGCACAATCATCGATCGATCGTCTGGAACAACAGATAATGTTGACCTTGCAGTGCGCTTAACAATCATGCAGCCAGCAAGCAGACTCCAGGACGCCAGGAATCTTCCTCAGCATCACTGTTGGAGTCCGATGCCGTACACGGAATAGTCTCCATCCGGAACACTCGCCGTACCCGTTCGTACAGGCCTCTGTTTCTCGCCCGCATAAACCAATACGTCATCGCAACGAGACATGTGCGGCATTTATTTGCCGGGTGTGTGGATCGTATCCCAGATGTTACGCCGGCGGCCGCCAGCACGGGTCCTCCGGCTGTCGTCGCCTGCTCGGCGGCCGACTCTTCTGCAAGACCGTAGGTCAACGCGCACGTACGGGAAGGAATTACGAGAACATACACGCCTCCTGGGGCGTGTTCGAGACACGGACGCGTGCCTAAATAAGGGTTGCACGTTTGTGGCCAAAGCATCTTAGACTGGCTTAGCTTCTGAATTGAGGAACTGCAAAACACCCATGGAATCCCAAATATATACACAAACAAGATCTCCCTTCGGAGGCGTGTAATACTAATTACGAGGATGGCGCAAGAAATAAGGCCCAAACCAAACAGTCTGGATACTCTCGTATCTATGATATACCTGATATATTTTATGTGTTTGGTTCGTGTAAGAAATGGAATACAATATGGCGTTGAGAACCCGTGTTAATAATGGGGTGGTTACATAGAAAACACAAACTGTGAGTAGAAGAGCCGGCGGAAGCAAGAATACAAATATCAACATAGCACAGCATACACTGTCTCTGTTATAGGTAGACCACAGCAGCAGCGAAGCAGCAGTGCCAAAAAAGTTAAAATGTACGAGTAAAACACTTAAGACGTTTTCGCCAATGGAGCGGAAACGTACTCCTATAGTTATTATATAGTACAGCTACGTACGTACAACAACAGAAAAACAAAAAGCAGCCTGCCAAGAGCATCAGCGGCAGTCATGCTAGCCACAAACGAAACGAAAAAGAGGCACAAAATAAAAAGGCGACTTTTCTATCTTGTACGGCCAAACCTTTTGACAAGAAATACAAACTCACACATATTATAGGCGCCTGGTAGGTGAAGTATGAGATAGGCAGAGCACGAGAGTCTACAGTAGTGCGATGTTAAATAGCACCACTGCTCTCTACAATGCTGGTAGAATCGCTTGGCACGCCTGGATTTCATCCCATTATAGAACTACTGTACGTATGGCAACCTTTCTCCAATAGTGATGGTGTCCTGAATTGTGCCGGTATATTGAGCTGGCACGTACCGGTACCATTGGGGGGCCCATGTAGATAGACTACGAGTATACAAGCAGTAGTGCACGGCTAAACACAAAGCAAATACAAAACACACACAGTGACCATATCGGAGCAGCAGTCAGTCACAGACAACCGCGTAGTACAGCACAGCAGCAGCAGCAGCAGCAGGCGGGCAGAACAGAGCAGAGCAAGATCTTTCCCGTTCCTGCCGTGTTCATGTCTCCCTGTGATGCTGTCTTGCGTTGTTTGAAGTCGAGTTGTTTTGCTCCAAGGTATGTATACGTGTGCTGTCATCGCTGGTCAAGTACAGGCTATCTATAGTGCCGGTTGAATATTGCCGTTGTTCTCTATAATGTCCGCAAAATCGCTTGGCACCACTGGAACTCCCAATGATAGTATCCATGTATGGCAACACTACTGCAATAGTGCCGGTGTCCTACTTAGTGCCGGTATACCGGGCTGGTGCATACCGGCACTATTGTGAGCCCTATGCAGATAGGATACCAAATAAACACGCGCGCACCACAATAAATCATCTGGTAGGTACAGACACACACGTAAAGCAGCAGAGCAGCAGTAGCAGCAGTAGCAGCACCAGGCTGGCATAGGAAGAGCAGGACTTTTCCCCCAACCGCCGTGTTCTGGTATTTCTATGGCGCTGTGGCGCTGCCAGTGTCGAGCTCTGCTTAGAGGTATGCATGCCATACGTGTGCAGTTATTCATTGCTGACAAAAAGTACGGGCTACAGATACAGCGCCGTGCGTACGTCATCTGAGATACTGACGCTGGAAGCCCGCCTGCTGCGGGCTAGTCGTGCGGTGCATCGTGCATCGTCGCTGTCAGATTCTGTCGATAAAACCAGCCTGCTTGGGCTATTCCTAGCGACCACTCTAGGCATAAAATTTGTTTTGTTTATACACATATGTATTGCTCATCCCGTTTATTAGCTTCGCCCATGTTTCCCCTATTTCTGTCGTGTCCCAGATCCTGGATCACAAAGCAGGCTCTTCTCCCCCCTCCGCACTACCGTACGCGCCTCGATTTTTACCGTGAGAATTATTCAGCAATTTCTTCCCTGTCGACTCGAGTGGAATTGTGCTTACCCACGCTATAAAGCGCTCTCAGCAGTTGGTGTCTCTAGAAATATAAATCTCCATCGCGAGATCTGAATCCCTGACTCTACCCTAAGTAGTATTCGATGTTAACCACTAGACAACAGGGGCGACCGGTAATGGGTGCCATACTTCGAAGTATAACATTGTTCGTCCTGTCTCTATATGCGATGTCGTTCGTTCAGGTTCACGACACTTATTTCTCAAAATCGTTTTCGTTGTGAGAGAGCCCCTCAAATGAGGACACCCGGAATACCGTGGTGCACGCCTTTTCTAACATGCGTCTACGAGACGCGCCAATACAGCGACAGGGCAAGATATGGCGGAGATCCCGCCGTAGATTCTGTCGTCGAGGCCGCGAGGGTGCACGTGCGCCGTCAAGTGGGAAGATCCGCGGCGATGGCAGAGCATCTGAGGTGGGGGCGCACCACGGAGCAGAATCAGAGGGCAGTCGGCAGCGGGGGGAGTGGCCAGCAAAATGATGACAAGGTAGGTTTCAACTGCGCCTTAGGACAATCATTCGTGTGTTTGTTCTACTTGCAGAAAATCAAAGTACATCGTTGTGTAGTATCCTTGGAGTATATTTGCTTCATTTATATTCCAAATTCAAGTACACTACAGCTATGGGAGATCGAGGATTTCGTCGACACTCATCTATTCAAGCCGTGCGTGATTCTCCGATCGCGCGTGTTACGAGATGTGTATGTCCACATGAAGGATATAGGCCGGCGATTCCCCTTAGTGCTAGTTAGCGGCACGTGCTACGATAGAGGTGCACCAGTTTTTTTCTGAGGGTTCTCACTTCAGGAGCTCTGAACCTCACCCGCAAACTGATTTTGGGGAAACTGAAAGTACAACCCGACGAACAAACTCACGGCCTTTTAGGTATACGAAAAAATCAGATTGAATTACAAGAACGACATTTCGATGATGTTGGGTTAAGGAGCGGCGTCATACAGGAGAAAAAATGCCAGAAGTGCTACTTTTTTTTGTAGCACGCGTCTAGCATCGAGGTCAACAGGGTGATACGAAGACGTCCATCAATCATCAACCTGTGCACGGAAACTACAAACCTCTTTCAGGGGGACGAAATCTGACGGTTGTGGATCTCACAATATGACGGCTGTGCATTAATACGGAATATTAGTACGTAGTACATGCGATAGCATGTGCCCTTGTGTAATATACGTGGTGTATATGCAACGAACTCTGCTTATAGTATATATAATACAGCACCCGCAATATCATGTAGCCTATTCACATATGTTTCACGGCGGTACTGCGTATGGCCGAGAAACATTTCCTCGCTGATGCAGCCATCATGGACAACATGGTGCGGCTCCAACCAACTAAGGAGAAGGGGGAGAAGAAGGACAAGCCACGGGCGGGCAAAGTCGAGGGGCGGGCGCCGGGGGAGGGGGGGGTAGGAGAAAGAGCCGCCGGAGGTGTGGGGCATGCTGTACGCTGACGATGCGGGCATCGTATCGCGGTCACCAGGAGTGCTGGAGAGGATGATGACGGTAATTGTTACTGATGCGTGCTCGGCGTTCGGGCTCACGGTCTCGGAGGCCAAGACGGAGATAATGTGCCTACAAATGAAAGATGGGAGGAAAGTGTAGTTCACTGTCATGGAAGCCGGCAACGTATACAAACAATGGATCGAATTTGAGTACTTGGGCGGGGTCATCAGCGCAGATACAGAGCTCAGCGTCCAGATCACCCGGCATCTTCGGAGGGCCTGGGCGTGCTTCCAGCGGTACAAGATGGAAATCTATATGACCGTCCTGGTCTGAGCCTGCGGCTAACGGTGAGCTGAAAGACTAGGTGATTGAGACACTACTCTACGGGTGGGTGACGTGCAGCTCGAACAAGCCTGACTACGATAAGCTACGGCAGGTTCACAACTCCATGCTTCTCCGATGCCTCGGCTGGCAGAAACAGAAGCGCGACGACCACCCCCTCTCGTACGCCAACGCGCTTGCCAAGACAGACTCCGAGAGCATTGAGGCGACGGTGCGGAGACGGAGGATATTTTTCGCGGGATTCGTGGCCCGTATGGGGGAAGAGCGTCTGCCAAGGAGGGTGATGTTTGGGGAACTGGTTGGGGGTAA
>JAYJMJ010229786.1:0-15546 GCA_036873875.1 Laminaria ephemera
TGTAGTTTGTGACCACAGAGCTCGTCTCTCTCGGAGGCATCGGCACGGACACTGGTTGTGCTGGATGTAGATGGGTGAAAAGATCAGTTTTTAATGTGAAGAACACACACACACATAGTAATCACCAAAACCTATTATTCCACTTTTTTTACTTGCAATATTTGGTCATCGTTACTACGTTCCCCCGTAATAGTATGTACGCAAAATACGACCACAGTTCCCTTTCTCTGAGTACTCCTACCTTAGAGTACCGTATTGTGAATCCACTGCTGTTTACGACCCTGTAGTGACCACGAAATTTGCAAATATGTGTGTATGCCCGTATTTTTCAAGGCGTTGTCATGCCCAACCATGTATCGGTAATGTTATCGTTTCTGGCTACACCTGAAAGATATATTTCAAAGTATTGACCATGGTCGCCATTCCGTATTTGTCATCAATGGCAAAACGTTATTCTTGCTACCCGTACCAAGATTCAAACGACCCGAAGCGGAATTTCTGTTTTGTTGCGTAAACCATTCGTCGTTGACTCGTGTTTGTCACCTGTAGTGTAACCCATGAGACAATCGACCTACTACAGTAGTTTGTCACATGTCATGCTCAAAATCTTCTGTAATGCAGGGTGTGTAGTAGTAAATGCTACTGCTGTTGTGTTCTATTTTTTTCGCTTCGTGCAAACGTTGACTCCAACGTTGCCCCAACATGTCATAAACGTCACCTTCGTTAAGTACCGTTCCCTAATTTTTGTAGATTCAGACAAACGAAAGTAAACCTGCAAGACTCAATTTACCAAGCGCACGTACTTTCGTGCCTCCCCACGGAATAATCGACCAGCATCCGACGTTGTCCATCCATCGAACAGTTTTTTGGCGATGTGAAGAGTACCCTATTTCGCCTTCAGCGTTCGTATAATAGGTTTTTGTCGAAAGCATGGTCGCCTCGAAAACAATATTATAATTACACAATATGTCTGCGCGCCAGCGGATACAACCGTCTGTCAGGACTCGGCCACGGCGATGATGGCGTCCCTCAATATAAGGCTATGATACCGCCCAGGAAATCTTTTGATCAAGACTGTGGTTGGGAGGTCACTGTCAGATCCTCTTGTTTCCAAACTTGAGAGCCACTTGCTCGAGGGTCTCCCTAGTTTATTTACAGGGTTGCAGATCATTGATTCTTGGCTTCACGATGTACACCGCCATTTCATTTAATGTTACGTTGGACGACCGATAAACGTCCAGGTATTTTAGGTGCAGAAACCCTCGCGCGAGTGTCCTAAGCTCGGTGGTGGAACTGGTTGGGTCCCATCTAACGTAGCTTTAGTCGCTATTAATAGCGGTTTAACGACACGTGCTACGATGGCGGCACCACTTTTGGACAAAACTTTTTATTGAATGACGGGGCTCCTTAACCCAAAATCGTCGGAATATCATTCTTGTTTTTCACTTTGAATATTTTGTATACCTAGGCAATGGGTTTGTTCATCGGGTTGCCCTTTCAGTTTACTCAAAATGCGTATTTGGGTGAGGTATGAAGCTCGTCAAGTGAGGAGCCTCAGAAACAAAATGGTGGACCTTTACCGTGGCACGTGTGTAAACGCCCGTGCCTTCACAAACATAACGTCGTGCACCTTGCGCGGAGACACAGACGATGTTAGCAGATACACACAACACAACCCACGACTCCTCCAAATTGGTAAGGCACAAGGTTTTTGGTTTGAAACACGGAGAGAAAAAACAACGAAGACATGCGCCACGCCGAAAGTGTTTTGTGCGGGACTCAATTTGGTGAGTTCGCAGAGCAAGACAAGTTTCCAAATCGACACGGTGTGTGCAACCGCGTCTATGAAACGAGGACGGTTTCGAATAGTGTTCGCAATGTCACGAGGCTTGCATTTTTCGATTTGCTTAGTCGGGTCCCATTTTACAACAAAACTGTCAGTTTCCCTAACTGTTCCCGTTGTATAACTATCGTATCTGTAGGACAGAGGGGATCCACGATAATTTCATTTCACATATCGTTATTTGTTGTGATTATTTACAGATTTCCTACTGTGACGGTGGCAACCGTTTAACATTTTGTGTAGGCCAAAATTAACCACATACAACACGAGGGAATAGTCTTTGACCATAATCTTACATTGGTCGTCCATGCCTGTTCCGCGCGTGACAGGTGTGTGTACGCCGGTCCAGATTGTCCAAGCCGTGTTCGCTTTTGCACCTCGGCGGCCTGTGGCACTGCGTCTTACTACACCGTTGCGACAATGACACGTTGCCGCTACCAACCGTGCGAAACTGGTGCGAGTTTCAATGTCGAAGGCAGCAAGACGGAGGCATTCTGCAAGAAACACGCTACTGACGGTATGTTCGATGTGCGCCACAAGCGTTGCTCAAATGCCTCCTGCACGAGACAGGCGAACTTTTTCTTCAGTGGCCGAAAGACGCCTGCGTACTGCAAACAACATGCTGATGATGGTATGATGGACGGCCGTCATTTGTCTTGCTCACACGACTCCTGTAGCAAGCGCCCAAGCTTTAACAAGGAAGGTAGCGAATCGGCGGCGTACTGCAAGCAGCATGCCGACGAAGGCATGGTGAACGTACTCAGCAAGCGTTGCTCATACGACGCCTGCGTGAGAGAGCCGTATTTTAACAAAGAGGGCAGGAAGCCACCCGTGTACTGCAGGGAACATGCCGAGGACGGCATGGTAAACGTCCGAGACAAGCGTTGCCAACAGAATACCTGTATGAAGTTCTCGACCTATAATTTTATAGGTAGCATGACACGAAGGTACTGCAAGCAACACTCGAAGGACGGCATGGTCAACGTACTCCGCAAGCGTTGCTCACATGACTCCTGCATTCGTCACCCATACTATGGTGTTGAAGGAAGCAAGACACCGGTGTACTGCAAGGAGCATGCTGCCGACGGTATGGTGAATGTCCGGAAACTGTCTTGCTCAAATGATTTTTGCTGGAAGTATCCGTGCTTTAATGTCAAGGGCAACAAGAAGCCGAAGTACTGCAAGCTCCATGCTGAGGACGGCATGGTGAACGTTCGCAAGAAGATCTGCTTGCATGACTCGTGTATGATATTTCCTTCCTTTAACGTCGCCGGCAGCAAGATTCCGTTGTTCTGCAAGAAACATGCTGCAGACGGAATGGTCAGCGCCCGCTTAATGCGATCTCCAACCGATTCCCGCACAAGTAGCCCCATACGCGGATGTCTTGCCAACGCTGTGGCTACGGCGGCCACCAAGCGCGGTATCGATACGTTGGACGCCCCTGCGAGAAAATCCTCCTCTTCGCGTGCTGTGGTGAATCGTAGGAAAAGGTCGAAGGAGACCCTCAACGGCAAGTCACCCCTGAACGGTGTGGGTCAACATTCTTCCAAGGTAGGGAGGGCACGGTATAGTGCAATGGGTTCCGGCATGAACGATCCGCACACAAAACTTACCGGTGAAACGCGAAGAGTCCATACCGTCGACACACTTGGAACAGCAGCCAACAACCCCCCCCTTGAGGTGATGCCGCGGAGCATGCAGGAGGAGCAGGTATCTGGTGAGCCAGTGAAGACCGAGATCGATCTAGTCGTCAGGTTTTAGCCATCATATTCGAGCCACCAATACTGCAATGGGCACTACTGACACTGTGGTGTCGATTCGCTGATTGTTGCATGATTAATGGCCGACGTCTTCGTATCACCCTGTTGGCCCTGGTGCAAATTTGCACTAAAGGGAGTCGCCGACCTATAATCCTTCATGGGGACATACACAATCCCGTATCACGCGCGATCGGAGTATCACACACAGCTTGCAAAGATGTGTTTCGACGACGTCGTCGATATCACTGCTGTAGTTTTTTTTTTTTTTTTTTTAAATACGAAGGCGGAACACAAGCAAGCCAGCACACCAGACTATATGGAAGGATGAAAGAAAATAAGAAGTGAAAAAGAAGAACAACGAAGAATGATAAATGGAAAGAAAGGTGTGTGACGTGGACGCTCAACGCGACCCACTGCGACAAGCTCAGGAAGGCGCACCTCGACGTTCTCCGGCTAGTCCTTGGCTTCCAGCGGCGTGCTGACCACACCAAGCTCTGTTTTACGCCGAGGCCCTCAAGAAGACGAACTGCGAGAGCATCGAAATGAACATCCGGAAACGGCGGCTCTTGTTCGCGGGGGCAATGGTACGGCAGAACGAGCGGGGACTACCTAGCCGGGTGATGTTTGCACAGATAGCCGGACTACCTAGCCGGGTGATGTTTGCACAGATAGCCGGGCGGTAAAGCCCGGGATGAGATGGGCCACCGAATAACTGGCTCATAACCCTGAGAGACGACCTCGCCGTTTTTCGATCCACCGAAGGCTCCACGAAAGACTCTCCACGTCAATTTGGAGTTGAAACTGTACTGTGGGTCCATGCAGAAGAGGAGGCAGGCAAGTGGTGCCGGGGGGTCCTCGAAGCAGCCGAACGGTTTATGGCCAGGTGGCACGTACAGGAGGCAAAAAAGAGCTCGGAGCGTCGCGCAGCCCGAAAGCGTGGCGCCCAAAACCGGCCGGTAGCAAGGCACCAGGTCGGCTAGCAGGTAGAACCTGTCTACGTACCTTCAAACCTCGGCGACTACCTCGTGTTTTGTTTTTGTTTTTGTTGTGGACTGCCTTCACCAATCCCCTCGGGGGGCCGTGCCGGCCGATACTGCGGTACAACCACCACCGGTATGCTGGCTTTTGCTGAACCGGTTTTCCTTTTCATCCCTTTTGTCCCTTTTTTTTCCCTTTTATTTTTCCTCCTGCATTTTCGTTTCTGTATTATTTTTTGGGTATCTTTGGGGGGCATGGAGGAGATGATGTGGGTATGGACACCTCCGTCGTAGACACCATAAGTAGAGGACAGATCAGGCAGCAATGCTCCTAACCCTATAGTAGTTGCATTCGGAACCTAGTTTGGGTGCTGCCATGACGCCAGCTGGGTGGTGTCATCTGCTTTGTTGCTGTGTTTTTGCTATACCTTTTTTGGTTCGTTTAGGGTACGGGGGCGATGATGACGGCATGGGCACCACTACTGTCGTCAGAAACAGTAGTGAGAAGGTGATAGACCATGCGGGAATGCTCTACCTCCTACAGTTGGTGCATTCGGAACCCAAAAGTTTTGCTGTCTCCGACGTTGGTTGGGTGGTGTCATCTGCTTGTTGCTAGTTGCTGGGTTACTGTTTTTCATTTGTTTTCATTTCAGTCGCGCTGTCTTGTTTCACTCAGTGTTTGCTCTTCCTGAGTACCTCTGCTCTCCTTTCTGCGTTCCTTTTTCCCTTTTTCTTTAGAATTTTATTTTCTCCTTTTTGTTTTTTCTTCTATCTTATTCTTCTGTTCTTCCTTGCAGATATATTCTTGTGTGCCAGCTTGCATATGTTCCGCCCTCGTATTCATTGCGATTGGTATTTCATGGCCAAATCATCTTGAGTGTATTTGTAATGTGTATTATGTCTTGTGGTTTGTGACCACAGATCTCGTCTCTCTAAGAGGCATCGGCACGGACACTGGTTGTGCTGGATGTAGATGGGTGGAACTATCAGTTTTAATGTGAAGAACACACATACTGTTTGTTTTTTTTGCTCATCCCATCTACTGTATTCGCACTTTTTCGTAGTCCTTCTCCTTCCCTGCTCGTACCTCAGATCCGGGGCCACTGAGCAGACTCTTCTCGCCGCCCCCACCACTACGAACTGTACGCGCCTCACTTTTTATCGCCAGAAGAGTTTTGCACTTTCTTCACTCGTCGTCTCGCCTCGAATTGTGCTTACCTACGCTATGAAGCGCTCTCGGCAGTTGGTGTCTCTAAGGGAAGTAGGTTCTGGGATCGCCGGAGGGTATGAGACCTCGTCCTCCTGTGCGAGCAGGTTGCTCTCCGTGAGCTACAACGACGTTGGGGATGTAACGCTGAGCGAGCGCTAGGCCAGTGGTAGGCCGACCAGGCCGAGGCAATAACACAAGTGGGAGGCAGTGGGTGACGGAGTCGTCACACGCTGCACGACAAGAAGGCCCGGAGAACGTTTCCGGGACATGGGATAGCCGGGTTTCATGGAGTGTCGACAGACAACTCTTTCCGGGACAGGTGGGCTGGTCAGTTTACCAGACATTTCCCTGAGGACTATGGTCAGTCCTGACGATAGGGACTTCCTATGTATAAGTGGACAGGTCGGCCTCAATTGACCTGGTATCCATATCACCCCCCGGTTCTAGTGGTGGTGATATCATTTACTCCACCAAAACTCAAGAGCAAGGGATACAGGTATTGGAAGGCCGAGAAGTTTCGTCCACTTTAACCACGAACATGGCGTCGCACTTGACACGTGAGCATGTGGTGTAGCTCGTATAGGGGAACGACATCACTAGACAAAAATCATCGTAATGCGAACATTAGAGTACCGTCATGACGTTGAGGTTCGAAGATGACCGAATGCTTCTGATCATCGTGAACCCATCAGGATCAACTGACAGGACATAAGAAGCGACATGACAGGTAGGTAATCGATTCGCAGGTGACAGGACACAGGCTGACGGCGAGTGTAGCTGCGGTGTACCGGGCTTTCTATTAGTAGGTGACGTAAAACATTTTTTTTTTTTTTTGAGCGCGCGTGACCAACCAAATGGGAATCCTGATGACATGTACGTGCTGGGGCAACTCATTAGCATGTGGGCAAGACATACAATAGAATTATGATAATTGCACGGACAACCACAATAATAGTAGTTTTGCACTGCATTGTGGACGGCATGGCTGACACAACTCAGTAAGTCGATGCACGGGATAGACAATGTTTGCGTGTATGACGGGGACATATATGTGCATGTACGGCACACGGGGTCTACTCGTTTTCAAGCCCCATTGCTACTCTTCCCATTCTTCTGGCGGTCGAGACTATGTTCGTGGGTCGAGCGCAAGTGATTGCATTAGCCGAGCGGTTGAATGCGTGCAGAGATATAAGTCAAAATTGGCAGGACTGGGGAAGGGGAATACCTTAACCTTCCGTGACACAGATGATTTGTCAAGCGAATGACAAGGGCTCAAATTGGATTTCCTGCTCCATTGGTGCGAGCCAAGAGAGGAATCGTGACATGTATGTGAGGTGGAGGACGTCAAAGCCGTCGTGGGCCAGCGTCTACAAAGCGAATGACAATCGATGCCGTGATCGACCCGTACAGGGTACGTTGGCGTATAGAGATCGGCACCGAGGACCGGACTGGCAGACTAGTGTTGCGTGATTCTCCGTGGTAGGAAGTTGTTCTGGCACTTGACATACTATTTGCTTCCACCCGATACAGACGACACGGTCGTGACAGTGGCAGGTGTGTGTGCCTAGCGTGGCCGGCAGCACTACAGTAGTGGTGTTCCGGGACAAAAGCTGGGACCGGCAGCACTACAGTAGTGGTGTTTCGGGACAAAAGCTGGGTATATACATGCCGGAACAAACTAAATTAATCGAGTCATATGATCGTGGCATGAACAGTGCCTAGTGACGGTGACAATGTACATGTTGTCCTAGCGCGCATTCCAGATAGGTATGGTATGCGGGACTTACTCACCACTACTGGTGATGAGATATGATACTCAACGCGTGCGCGATACTCGCAGTTTGACAAAAAACCATGTGGGTCAATACCCTAGACCTGTGGGATGACGTCCGAAGACAGGACTGACAAGACTCCCGAGGTTCGCGAGTGACAGAAAATATTGATGAGATAAGCACTGGACGGGCATCGGTGGGTGCTGTAACCGATGCGACATGAGACAGATTAACGTGTGCACGTGCAAAGACAAGCCCGGATTTATGCTAGCGAATATTGGGGACAACGGGCGATTTTCGCTGCGGGGGATCCAATGCTGCCGGATCCTGTGACAAAACGGCAGAACGGTAGTAAGCGATCACCTCGTGACATTGTGAGGTCACACGGACATGGCGCGGGACACCTAGTAGAGGAGGGTAATCATTGAGCTTGAGGTGATACTGAAAATTCTAAGCGATGCCGCTTCTACCCCCCGTTTATGACCATCAATATCCTCCACTGTGAACGGCCCGATCATTACTTTGAATACTGAGCCTTCAAGATCGGGGACGGGGAGAATGGTTCCTAAACACACGTCGTCGAGCGCTTCGAGGTCAGGGACGGACGGTGACGAAGGGAGATGGTATTGTTTCATCCGACCAAGATGAACTGTGACGTCAGATGCTTGTTCATCTATATTTACCCGACAGGTGACATTTGCGCTCGGACAGTGTATGGACCTCGCCAGGGGCTGATTAGCTTGGGATTGGGACCATCGGCGTCCAAATACGGGCGGTGGACTAAGGCTTGATCGCATGGTTTGATTGATAGGAAGGACAACATATATGCTTCTTCCGCTTGCTTATCCGCTCGCCCTTTGAGATTATGACGGGCCAGCTCGTATGCCAGTTTCACGTTTTCGACAGTTCAGCAAGTATAATGGAGTTGGGACTGCGGTTCGGAGGTTGCCGGCACACCGAGAATGAGATCGACAGGAAGCACAGCAGAGCGTACAAACATAAGGACGTGAGGTGCTTCCTCGAGCATTTGAGAATATGCAGTGTTGTGAGCCAATTCGACGAAAGGCAACAGCTCGGTCCAGATATCGCAAACATGCTTTCGACTGTGATGTGGACACGCTCTAAGACAGGATTTCCTTGAGAACGGAAGGCGGCTGTGCGGGTCTCTTTATAACCAAACCCCGACTGCAATACTTTGGCTAGCTGGTTCTCGAACACAGGTACTCGATCTGAATGCAAGGAGTCAGGTGGCCCAAACACCGAGAAGACGCGTTCGACGAGGTTCCGAGCGATAATGCTGGCCTCTTTTTTTCGAATCGCTATCAAGACAAAGAATCCGGTAAGGTAGTCAATCACGGACAGGATATAACGATTACCTTCGGAGGGAGACGTGTATTCCACTAGATCAACCGCGACTCATTGGAAAGTGCGAGTTACCGGGCGATGTCCGAGGGGCAACTTGGGGGGGCGGTGACTGGTGTTTCGGTGTTGACATGACCGACAAGCGTCGAAATGTTTGTTGACATCCGTGTGCCTCGTAGGCCACCAAGAACAATCCCGAATTTGATCGAATGGGGCTTTGAAAGCCTAATGAACGCCGGAAGCTGGACGGTCGTGACACGCGTTCACTACGAAAGAGCGAAATGAGGTACCTGGTAGGTACTACAAGTTTATCCCAAAAGTCACTTCGTTTACGTAAGTGGCCTGGAAGATACGACTTGAACAATTTTTCTTCATACAGGAAAAAATGGCGCATAGTGAACTTTGACTATTTTGGCCAATGTGGCTGAGATGAAGGATCACGGAGATAATCGAAGTATGAACCGATTTCGATTCGCTGTTGTTCTTCAAGTTTAGCAGGATCAACGATAGGAAAGAGAGACACGGACCACATGAACAACTCGCGATCTCTCTCCACAGGTTTTATCTCGCCTAGATTATTAGGGGATAGTTCGTATTCGCGTGGGGTAGCCGGGTAGCACTGCGAATCATCCGGGCCATTGCGACAAATTGCGGCCAAGCGTAGCTCTGCCGGGAAACGTTCCCCGTTGACTTGGTTAAATTTACGAGATAATAGAGAATCGGGCACGACGTTTAATTTTCCCGGGACATGCTTGATTGTGAAATCGAAATTATGAAGGGCAATAGCCGTCCGTGTTAGCATGTTTGACGTATCCTACATATATTACAGATGGGTGAGGGCTTTAAGGTCGGTACAGCGCGTGAAGTGACGTCCTCAACGATAGGGTCTCCAGTGAACTAGTGCCCAACCCACGGAACAACACTCCTTCACAGCTGCACCATAATGACGTTGGACGTTTGAAAAGCGGTGACTGTAACACGCGATGATGTCGAGATCTTTACCAGTGGGATCATCTCGACATTGTTCGGCGAAGAATGCACTACTCCAGCTTCGGAGGCATCGGTATGGACTTCAAAATCCATCGAAAAATCGGGAAAGTGTAAGACATGGGTCGAGGTCAACACATGTTTAATGCATGAGAACGCGGTGTCTTGCGCCGGACCCCAAGCCGTCGTAAAACGGTGTTTGGTGACAAATATCCTTTCGAGTATGTTCGACTAGCGGAGCTGGGATTTCAGCATAGTCTTCGACCAAATGCCGGACAAAATCGAACATGTCTAAGACTGAACGAAGATCTTTGATGCATGTTGTCGTGGGCAGTTGAGTAATGGCTTTGATACTGTCGGTACTGACAGAGATACCGTCGGCAGAAATGACATGGCCGAGGTACTCAATTTAGGTTTGACCGAACTGAATTTCGACGGTTTGAGAGTTGCCTGTAATGCCGAAAACATTTGCTCGAGAGATTTGAGATTTGCTTCAAATTTAGGATTGAGACAAATTATATCTACCATGTATGATAGTACACCAGAGCCTGGGCCGAGCTGGCCGAAAGGCAAAACCATCATGTGCTGGAAGAGCCATGGTGGGTTGGCGACACCAAACGGCATTCTTTCCAAACAGTACTTTGCCGGTAGATGTGACGAAGGCCGTGCGCTCGACGTTGTCGTCCGCCACAGGAAGCGGCCAAAACGCGCTAAGAATGTCGGCGATGCTGATGAACTTGGCGCTACCGACGGCATCTAGACAGGATTCCAAACTTGGGAGAGACCACATTTTTCGAATGATATGGCGGTTGAGGGTGTTGCGGTAGCCGACACAACAAAACCGGGGACTTCCGTTCTTCTCAGCAACGATCATGTACGGACTGCCCCATGCGCTGGGACGCTCTTCTATGATATCCCATTCAAGGAACCCTACTTGTTTGCGTTCTTCCAGCCTTTATGCTTTTTGGTTTTGCGATATGCACTACCTTGTGATTTTTGTCACTTGCGCTGCGCCAACAAAACAAAAACTCCTGTTTGGAGAGAAATAATGAGTCGCTCGCCCGAGTGGCCTAAACGCGGTAGTGAAAATCATAGTATAACACCCCCCCTACCGTAGGACCAGTCACACAAAAACGGGGACTTCCGTTCTTGTTAGCAACGATCGTGCACGGACTTCCCCATCCATGCGCTTGGGCGCTGGGACGCTTGTCTATGATATCCCCTGCAAGCATGTTTTTAACGCACTTGTATATGACAGATGATATTCGCGGATTGGTGCCGTCGATGGGATGGGTATCAGGGGCAGGTGGGAATGCAGCTTGCGAAGTAGTACACCGAACTAGTTTATCCATCGACAAAGACCAAACTGGACGGTGCCGTTCGCATATAGATTTATGGCAGCAGCTTGTTGATCAGGTAATCAGGTAGAAGCTTGGTTTCGGTGAACGCTTTAGACAAGTGATCTTGAAGCTCAGGTTTTGCTTGATTTAGCTCAGCGGGGGAAATAGGGACTCTCGCTACAACATTGACAAGTATTTGGTCAGGCCACACTACAGACACAGTGGACAAACGACCTAGACACGACCCGGGCAATAAGACAACACCATCAGAAGATGGATTTGCAACTTGGACTGCTACAGAACCGTCTGCAGTATGCCACGTGGACAGCGTGCGAGCGACCATAATCTTCTCAAATACGACCGTGCTGTCAGGTTGTGACATTTCAAGCTCAGACAATATAAGTGGCTCTATGACTACCGTGCAGTCGTACACGGGTTTGCATTAAGTGAGAGCTACGACGAGAGCCTCGTGCCTTGATTTCAATACATCGCGTTCACTTAAGTGTGTGTGTTTTCTTCCCATTAAACCTGATATTTCCACCCATCTACATCCAGCGCTACCAGTGTCCGTGCCGATTCCTCCTATAAATGGAGACGAGCTATGTGGTCACAAACTACAAGACAGAGATAAACATTGCATATACAGCAAGGTGACTTGGCCACGCAATGCCAACCGCAATGAATACGAGGACGGAACGTATGCAAGCCAGCACACCAGAATATATCTGCATGGAAGAAAATAAGAAGAAAATGGAAGAAAAAACAAAGAAAGGAAAAAGAAAGAAAAATGAAAATAAAAGGGAAAAAGGGAACGCAGGAAGGAGAGAAGAGGTACTCAGGAAGACCAAAACCTGAGTGAAACAAGACGGCACGATAAAGACAACTATGACTAGGGTGCAGTCGTGTGCGGCTTTACACTCGGTGAAAGCTACGACGAGAGCCTCGTGCCTTGATTTCAATTCAATACAACGCGTTCCCGCAGGTGTACAACCATTTCTTCTGCATCACTGTGGACAGCGGCGACAAATACGGAAGTTTCGTGTGGCATATGTAAAGAGATCTGGGCTTGAGGGACAGGACGACCTTTTCGGTGAATTGCTGGTATAGACGTACCACATGATGAAAATAACAAAGTTTCGTTTTCCAAGTGCAGATCTGCTCCAAATTCGGACATGATTTGATTATCAAGGAGTAGGGTGTCTGGACCTAATGTGGGAACTACTATTACGAAGGACCATAGTAATTAGGACCAAATATGGTGAGTAAAAAAAGTGGAATATATAGGTTTTCGTGTATGTCGTGGGTCCTGATTACTATGGTCCTCCGTAATAGTGCATTGACTGAACGGGTGATTAGACCGAGAGTCAAGGGAAACGAAATAAACCTCATGGCAGATAGTGGCGAGCCTTTATCTGCGCACAAAGCGACAGCGCCAGGGGGGACTGGTTTTAGTTAAGATGTGATCTCAACAGTGCGTGAGAAATGACAGATATGTCAGTGGCTGTGTCCAGTGTAACATCATTCACGGGACAGTCGCTGATCGAACCGGAAACTCGGACTCGCCGTGATGAAAACGACAGAGAAATATAAGAGTTCTTGTACGACAGCGCAGAGCTGTACCACACATCTTGATTGATTTTATTAACCCTGCCTCGGTGGGCCCCCGACGATTTAGTACGCGAACGCACACTACGGCTACGGGAACGAGGCTTACTACGGTCAAACTCAGACTTACTAAGACGAGGTAGGTGTACACTTGTCTGCAAACATGACTTGCTTCCTTTCCCAAGAAGGTCTCCTTGTCGGAGATAGAATCAAACTCTTACCTCTACTAGAGAGACTCTGACTCAAAGACAAAATGCACTATCAGTACTGGTAGGAAAAATATTCGTGACTGCTACTGACATGGGAGGGGACTTCCTCTTTACGCCCTTCCTGGCTACTTGACATATAGCAGGAACTATGACAGCCAACGCGGACGGTACGTTGACTGGGCCTCGTCACTCACCTTCGCTGTAAGAAGACACCTTCTTGTCGCCGTTTTTGGTGCGCTTCCTGTCACGCTTCTCGCCGTCTTTGTGGCCCATGTCGTTGGCCGTCTGGTAGCAGGTCCTCTCGACGTGACCCAGGGGACGTTTGCACTTGGGAGATGTGCACCGCGGGCGTTCGCCCGCGCTGTTGGACGAGATCGCGGCTGAGGATGAGGCGCCTTTGGAGGCCTTCCCGGACTGGGAGGGCTTGGACGTCGATCCTCCTGACGAGGAGCCGCGGCCACGCTGACCTCGACGAGGCTGCCCAGGCGCGTACAACTATGACACAGCAGAACGGTTGGGGACATGCGTAAATGACATGGCGCTGACAGTCGCTACGCCCGTTGGCTTCGTGACGCCGCGCTCGCTCGATAGCCTCCTTGAGGGAGGTGACAGGTTTATCATACATTTGGCAGCATTGAATGATAGGTTTGAGGCCGTGTTGCCACAAAGTGACAGACATAGCAGAACAAGGGGTTCGCCCGTTGTCTGCGCGATCTACAGCTGGTTTGAACAGCTTGATGACCGAGCGGAAACGAAGAGCGTAGGCCGAAACAGGTTCGTCTGTGAGCTGCTTCAAAGTAGCAAGCTGCACAGCACAATCGTCTGTGCTCTTGGCTGGCATCAGCAAGTCCAACATCGACAATCTGATATGGGTCCAAGACTGTGGGGGGTCAAATGATCCAGGCTCCTCAGAAGTGTCGGCAGAGACAGCTTGGGCGCGCTAGTCAATTTGACCAGACATAAGTTGTTGGTACAACGTGAGGACATGCCCGTCGCAAATATTAGACAGGTGCTCAAAGGCATGTTGATCGGAATAATACGGCTCATCATCAGGGCATGCGGATTTTGCACGAAAACCGACAACGAGACGGCACTGTGACAGAACTTCAGCCACGTCGGTACCTGCCCCTCCGGACAGGCGGGGTACACGACAAACATCAGCAGGGGTAATGACTACCGGCTTCGGCGACATGTCCGCGAACAACTTCGTAAGGTGAGAGGCGGACGGGGGGGAGGCAACAGTGACTCCGAATGCTGATCGTCCCGACGAACGTTTACTGGCAATACTTGCCAGTGTGTCCATGATGGACATAGCTTGAGCGGACAGCTCGGTGATGTCGCCTGCGTTCAGCTTCTCCAGCTGCGCGTCCACGTAGAGGGTTGAAGAAGACCCTTCGTTTTCGCCACCGGGTCTGTTGATGAGTCTGCTGATGAGGGCGCCTGGATGTCCGACGACAATAGCACCGTGCCGGCGTCATCATCGGGGGGAGACGTTGACTGGTCCCCTAGAGGGATTGTCTCTGTTCCGGGTTTGAGCGGATCGCCTCCCTTGTGCTCTTCCGCCGTCATGCGGGACGAGCTTGACAAGACATACGTTGTTGGTAAAACGTGAGGACAGGCCCGTCGCAAATAAGACACAGGTGCTCAAAGGCAAAAACTGATCGGCATACGGCTCATCATCAGGGCGTGCAGATTTTGGACGAAAACCGACAACGAGACGGTACTGTGACAGACCTTCAGCCACGTCGGTATTTGCCGCACCGGAGAGGCGGGGTACACGACGAACATCAGCAGGGATAATGACTACCGACTTCGACAACATGTCAGCGAACGACTTCGTATGCTAAGGGACGGAGGGTGGGGGGGCAACGGTGACTCCGAATTCCGACCCTCCTGACGAACATTTACTCGCAATAATTGCCAGTGTGTCCATCATGGACATAGCTTGAGCGGACAGCTCGATGATGTCGCCCGCGTTCAGCTTCTCCTGCGCGCGTCCAGGTGGGGGTCCACGGGGTGAGACGTTGACGGGTCTCCTAGAGGGGTTGTCTCTGCTCCGTTTTGGGGCGGATCGCCTCCCTTGCGCTCTTCTGCCGTGATGCGGGACGAGCTTGAACAAACATAAGTTATTGGTACAACGTGAGGACAGGCCCGTCGCAAATATGAGACAGGTGTGCAAAGGCGAAAGCTGATCGGCATACGGCTCATCATCAGGGCGTGCGGATTTTGCACGAAAACCGACAACGAGACGGTACTGCGACAGAACTTCAGCCACGTCGGTATCTGCCCCACCGGACAGGCGGCGTACACGACGAACATCAGCTGGGGTAAAGACTACCGGCTTCGACAACATGTCAGCGAACGACTTCGTATGCTAAGGGACAGAGGGGGGGGGAGCAACGGTGATTCCGAATTCCGCCCCACCCGCCAAACGTTTACTCGCAATACTTGCCAGTGTGTCCATCATGGACATAGCTTGAG